>PVKU01009358.1:0-62786 GCA_004027475.1 Anoura caudifer
TGGAACTGGAGAGCATTATGCTAAGCGAAATAAGCCAGGAGGTGAGAGACAAATACCATATGATCTCACCTTTAACAGGAACCTAATCAAAAAAACAAACAAACAAGCATAATATAACCAAAGACACTGAAATTGAGAACAAGAGAGGAGAGGGATAGGAATATCCAGGGAAAAGGGGAAGGGATTAGAGCAACAAGTACAAAAGACATATGGACAAAAGCTGGGGGGGGGTGGAAATGGAAGGGAGCTGGGGAGGGCTGGGGCGGAGGGACGGGATGGGAGTAGAAAACAGAAGACTGTATAAGAACAACAATTAAAATAAAATTTAATTAAAAAAAAAGACTGAGTCAAATATACACTATAAATATATATATTCATTTTAAATATAAATACACAGAAAAAGCAAAATAATAGAAAATATACAGTATACAAAAATAAATTATGAAAAATTCTGAAGTGATTGTATTAATAGGAGAGCAGTTGGATTTCATAACAAAATATTGTATCATGTATAAAGAAAATTCATAATTATAAAGGATCAAACTGATTGATATTAATAATTAATCATAATACACAAAAACAGAAGGAGTGCTCCTCCAATAGCAGTTTGAAAGTTCATGAAGTAAAAATGACAGATGAGAAAAGAGAAAGAGGTTACTTCACAATGATAGATATTTTAGCACTACCTGTCATTAATTAATAAAACAAATAAATAGGAAATAAGTAGAGATATAAAGGAAATAAGTAGAGATATAAAAAAATATAGTAATATCAACTGAAATTGACTCAACATTTCAGAATACCCCTACCACTAACTAAAATTATGCATTCTTCTCATAGGCACATTCACCAGGATAGACCTTAATACACTTCTTTATAAATATAAAAAAAAGTCATATCAAATATGCATCACCACTACAATGAAATAAAAAATCAACAAGACAGTACAGAAATAGCAAAGTATTTGAAAATTAAGTAAGTATGAACAACACATGAGTCAAAAAAATCTCAAAATAAATTGAAAAATGTTCAAAAATGAAGAAAAATGAAAATTTGTTGGCTGCAACAAAATAGTGTGCAAAGTGAACATAATAGATTCAAATATTTATATCAGAAAAGAAAAATCTCAAATCAATGATATAACATTAGAGGGTAACATTAGAGGGTACTAGAGTGTAGAAATGGAACAGCAAACTACATTCAAGGAGAAGCAATAAAACAATAATTACAAGAGCAGAAACCTATTAAATTTAAAACTAAACAGACAAAATAATTAGATCAAAATTTGGTTTTTGAAAATATCAATAAAATCTCCACTAGACTGACAAAAATTAAATTTTTAAAACTAGATATAAAATAAATGATATTAATAAACTAAAAATAAGTTAATTGATAAAAATCTATATGCCAATACTAGGAAAGAAACAGGGTGACTCATTACAGATCTTTCAGACATAAATGAACAGCAAATATTTTTCGTGGGCAATTTTATGCCAGTAGATTTGATTTATCTGAAAGTTGGTGAAATAGAAAAATTCCTAGTAAGGCATACCTTTTCAAAGCTGTCCCAGAAACCTAAAAACCCAGAAAGACAGTGCAACACCTAAAGTAGATGAAATAATTAATTAAAAGATTTCCCTCCATGATAAAAAGTAACAATCAATCTACAATTCATATGGAAATGTAAAAAAAAACCCAAAAAGTTGGGAATAAGGAAGCCCAAATAGGTCTTGATGGAAGTGAAGGTACATCATCTTATGTTCTGTACTGTTATGTGATATGTAATCAGATACAGATTAGTGTTTTGCACAAAAAAAGTATTCAAATAATGTTTGTTGAATGAATCAACTGACTAAGCTGGGTGGTTATCATAAATATGACAATGAAAATGAAATTAATTTGATATTAAAACTTTTAGCATAGCATTGGGGCATTTACTGCACTCAATATGTTATGGCTTTAATAACTATTCATAATTTTGGCTAAATTCAGCCCTGTAAGAACTGAATTCTAGAATCATGAACATTACAGAATATTTTTCAAAGAAAGGGATTATGTAAGGTTAATTAAAGCAGGACAATTATAAGGAATTCATTTTAACTATGTTTAAAATTGCTTAGTTTGCATTATATTTAAGTGCTTTAGGGGAAAACACACTTTGACCTAAAGTTCGAAGCTAAAACTCAAGTTAAAGAAGAACTGTTCAGTATTAATTACAATGATGAAAGAAAAGTTAGAGAAATAAGTACTTGTGATTTATTGAAGTCACTCAACTATATTATAAATGAAAGAAAGTTATTGAAGAACTTGATTTTTTAAAGAGAGTGCAAGCCTTCCATAGGTTTATCACTGTTCAATATAAGAAGCTATGCCTCTGTCTAGGCCCTGGATTCCATGGGCTTTTGTGCCTATGGTCTTTCTCAAAATTTTAAGTTTCATTTTGGTGTCCTGAATCTGCCAGAATAGAAAACATTATACAAATAAGGAATCCCGTGTTTTAACTGGGACCCTTCAAGGTGCTGTGTGACTCTCTAGCACACTCCACCTCTGCCTGTGGAGTCAGCCAGAAGCCCCAAGAGGCCCCTGGATGCACTGGTGGGGTTACAGTGAGAGCCTGGGATTGGGATGGTTTGGGGAGAATGGATTAGGGAGAAGACTGCTTCTGCTGTAACATGTGGTACTTCTTTCCAAGGATTACACAAAATTGGGTCTCAAAAATGGTGCTGATGTACTTGTTGAGTTGATTTAAGTTGTTTGCATTGACCCTTCCCCTATTGAAAGGAATTTTTCTCTTCTAGCTTGAGAGACAACAGATAGAGTGCAAAAAAGTAAGAAAATGGTAAATCACAATATCTGAAAGAACAGTAGTGAAATATGAGTAATCCTATTACAAACATCTGTGCTTTAAATGTAATTCCCCTAAGATAGAGTTTACAGGTAAAAACTGGTGTACTTACAATTCAAGTAATTAGATTAAAACAAAAAAATAAAGCATTTGGAAGCTCAAGCTAGGGTAAATTTGAGAGTAATTAGAAAAATCTGTTTAAATTGGGGACCGCTATGTAGGTTTTCCTGTAGCTCCAGAGTACATAATACTTAGTGAGCAAGAATGGCTATGCTTTTGACAATAAACCAATGTACATTTGCAACAAAAGGCTAAGGAACTGGGCATATCTAAAGATAATTTAATGAGTCAACATGACATGCCTAGGTGAATCCAGTGCTTTTAAATATTGTCTCTCACTTACTAGATATGTAACAAATATCGATGATCTAAATGGAACTTATAATTTGTTGTATTTTTATATTAGTAATGCATTCAATTTCTGTAATAAGTAAATTATAAGGTGTGGAAGGCATTTTTGAAACACAATACATGCAAGAAGGAAGGCACTATTAGTGTAATCTCATAGCACTGAGAATTAACAATAAATGTCATAAAATAAACCAATTAGGATTTTTCAATTTTGAATGCTTCAGTATACAAATAGCATTTGGAAAAAATAATATATTGTAAAACAGTAAAAGAGAACATGCCTTCTTTGGGAAAGAAGATCCATCCCTTAAAAATATTTTGTTCTTAAAATCTTCTAGAGACTAAATTTTAAGGAATATTTAGATTATAAATTATATAAATATGGTTACGATTATGAATTATATAAATATGGTTGCTTGTTTTGAAAATACAATACTTAATCCCTGAGAATTCTGAGTAGCAACATTTCTAGATAAAATGTTGCCTTCGGCTGACATCAGTACCTAAAATCGAAGTGGCTAAACATCTTATATAGTTAAATAGTTTCTAGATTTCATTTTTCTGAATTGAAATATTGTAAATAATAATTCAAAATAGGATAAAAATATAAGTTTTTGAATCTTTATTTTAGAATTATTTTGCTGCTGATAAAGTGTGGCATTTAACTAAAGAATGCATATTTGGTTTAGCTTGGCTATAGAAATAGTTAGCATGGAAACATATTTAATTGGTAGGGTAATTCTGTGGTCTCTTATGAAACTATATCTAATACTCATCAAACTATATATTGAATTTAAAACATCTTTGAAAAAATTTTCTTTCTCTTAGTATGTCTCCCTTTTCTAGGATATAACTTCTGAGACCTTCCAAAGAAAATATAATCTAATATTAAGCTTTGTGGGCTTTGGTGTATGTGAAAATGTGCTAGACAGACTTACATTCCAAGTTCATTTAAAAATTACAGAAAATGCACAAATTATACAAAATTGTCTCTCCATGAGTAACCCTTATTTTTAGAAAATGAATATGATTATAAACAAAGCAAGATATATTAAAGTGATTTTTCTAAGAGTAGAGAAATATGACATGTTCTCAAGCTTTGAAATGTTGAATATTAAATATTGTTAATATATGGAGTCAGAGCATTTGGAATTGAAGTTTCCCTTCTGTTTATTAGCAGCTTCAGTTGAAAATGCTTTCAGGATGAAGAATATTACAACTGAAGTTGATGATTTAAATTGGCAATTCCATGTTGACATTTGTCTCCTAGCTAAATTCCACACCTAAAATGATTCCCTGTCATATCTGCAATAAATAATAGAATTCTTACTGAAAAGATTGATTAAGTTAGGCTTATTTTCCTCTAACCACAAACATGACTTGAAGGCAATTTGTGCATTTTTAATTTTTATTATAATTTTATGCTTTTTTAAATGGAGATTCAGCCTAGGAAGAATTAGCCCTTGAGATTTCTCCTGTTTATCTCATTTGCCTCTCTCCCTGAAATCATGAATGAAACATGCTCCAAAACACCCCCAACTGAGACATACAGATTACCTGTCTATTTGTGGCTGGGTAAACATGGAGGAAAATATGCAATGAAGCTAAAATTCATGTTTTTGTCTACAGTAAAAATTGAACAAATATCAGAAATCTAGTAGTTTATTATATGAAAATTCCTCTCAAGTATGAATTTTTAAGCTAAACAATTTTTTCTGTTTCTATAGTGGTAAGGATTATGAAATAAATATAAATATTTAATTACTGTTTTTAAATTTCCTAAATCTGATAGTAAATCATTTCTTCAGAAGGCAAGAATACTTTTTTAGTAAGTCAGACAATGAAGATAAAACCACTCCTGAAAATACAGCTGACATCCTACAAAGCAGGTTTATTATATAGGCATATTTGATAAATACACAGATGGTTTTTAAACCAGCTTACTGATTCTTTAATGTGTTCTTCTGACAGTTTGCTACTAATTTTCATATTTCCTTTCCAAAGATTATCTTTAGAGTCAACAAAACCTTTGGAGGAAATAAAAGTCCTATCTTTCTCTTGCTTGTTTTGTAAAGGAATAAACTACTCTTCTCAAAATATACCTAGATATAGTATCAGTATTGTTAAAGTTGAGATCGAATTTCTTGAAAATAAGTATTTTCCAAACTGGGATGCATAAAATGACCCACTCCAGTTTGTAAAAAGGCAGCAGGAGATATTTTCATATTTGTATTTCATTACTTTTTTAATTTCTATTTTTGTGTACATTGTATAGCATTCATGCAATTCATACTTAAGTGTGTACTTCTGGAACTTAATCACTGAGATCTGAATCTTCCCTTCCTCACTTGCTAAATAAGTTAATTTGGCAAAATTACTTTTCCATGTCTTTAAAATAGAGGAAAAAAAAATAGAGTCTGTTTCATAGGTGATGTGAGGATTGAGTTGATACCCATTACATAGAATCTTATGCATGTTTAGCTGTTATTATAAATGGTATCAGGAGGAGGAAAATGGTGGTGCAGTAGGAGGGAGCACATTCCACTTCCCCCTATACATGGGAGAAAAACCTGGCTGGTTCACAGTGGAACAGAACAAACAGCCATCAGAAACACAGCATATTTGAAAACAGGAGATCAGATTGTAGCGGACATTGAAAAAACAGATGGTAAGATTACGTTAGAACAATAAAAGCCCAGGGAGCTGCATGGAGACCAGGGTGGGGGCTGAGGCTCCCAGCCAGTGCTCACCAGGCTCTCGCCACAAGCCTCTAGGGAGGGAACCGGGTCAACCACTCCCTCCCCAGCCAAACAAGTTTTCAGCAACACTGGGATAATCCCGGTTGCAGGGAGGAGTTAAGGTCTCAGTGGTGAACAAGCTGGGGATGTGAACACCCATGCGTAGCCCAGGGAGGACTGCATGTCAGAGCTCGCTCGACTGTTGGTGCCCTTGTACCATAGGGATAGCTGCGGGGCGATCAGCACTAGTGGGTGACTGCAGGCAGCTGCGAGATATTAGGCACCTGCACGCTACAGGCGTAGGCGCATGCTTCCTCAGAACATATGCCTGAGGCCCTAGGTGGAAAGGCCACAGGCTAGCTCTGAGGACAGTAGAGCAAAGACAACCGAGTACTGAACAGGGAGAAAAGAGATACTGTCACCCCTCAGCCATTGCTGCCAGCAAGACCAGAAAACCCAGCTTGGCAAGACTGAAAACAGCCAAGAGTTGTTTGTTTGTTTGCTTGTTTATGTTTTTTATTTTTTCTATTATTTTTTCATTATTTTTATCTTTTTTAACCCTCAAATCCTTTTGCTTCTTGTTATTTCTTTCTTGATTTATTCCTTCTTCCTTTCTTTCCAATTTTATCTCTTCTTCCATCCTTTTTTTCTTTTTTCTTTCTTCTCTTTTCACTTTTTTCTTCCTCTTTTTTTAAATACTCACGAGTGAGACATAAACAAAACAAAACAAAAAATTCTGGAAATGTGAAAAAGCCAGAGTTGGTCCCAAAGAGGGGGCAATTCAACAGATAAGACAGTGGAAACTGTGAACACCAGGATACCCAAAGGAGATAGCACCATTCAATCTCACAGGTATTCTACCACAGAAGTTCACATATAAACCCAGGGAGCTAGAACAAATCAATTTAAGAAGCTGAGGCTGACAAGAAGAGCGTCAAAAACAATGGGAAGACAAAGAAACAATCCCCAAATGAAAGAAAAGGAGGAAGCCCCAGAAAGAATGCTAAATGAAATGGAGGCAACTCAACTGTCAGATTTTGAGTCCAAAACAATGGTTGTCAGGAAGCTCCACAAGCTCTCAATGAGCTACCAGAAACTACAAGGAAGCTACAATGATCTCACTGCAAACTGTATCAACATGAAAAAGGAAATAGAAACTATCAACAAGGGCCAAAAGGAAATGAAGAATAGAATTTCTGAACTGAAGAACACAGTGGAAGGAATGAAAAGCAGAATTGACGAAGCAGAAGATCGGATTAGTGAGTTGGAGGACCAAGTAGGAAAAAACATCCAGAAAGAGCAAGAAAAGGAAAGGGGGCTCAGAAAGAAGGAAGAGGGATAAAGAGAAATGCAAGACAATATGAAACATAATAATATCCATATAATAGGGATACCAGAAGAGAAGACAACGAGCAAGGGATAGAAAACCTATTTGAAAAAGTAATGATGGAAAACTTCCCTAATTTGATGAGAGAAAAAGTCACACAAATCCAGGAAACACAGAGTGTCCCAATCAAGAGGAACCCAAAGAGGCCCACTTCAAGACACATCAAAATTAAAATGGCAAAATTCCAAGACAAAGAGAGAATCTTAAAGGCAGCAAGGGAGGAAAAGGAAGTAACATACAAGGGAGCCCCGATAAGGCTAGCAGCTGACTTCTCAATGGAAATGCACCAAGCTAGAAGAGAATGGAAGGAAATATTCCAAGTAATGAAACCCAAAGGCCTGCAACCAAGACTACTTTACCAAGCAAGGCTTTCAATCAAGATAGAAGGCCAAATAAGGAGCTTCCCAGACAAAAGAAGTCTAAAAGAATACACCTCCACCAAACCAGTTCTGCAAGAGATGCTGAAGGGACTGCTTTAAGGAAAGGAAGAGAGAGAGAGAGAGAGAGAGAGAGAGAGAGAGAGAGAGAGAGAGAGAGAAACATAGGTACGAAATTGGCAATGAATCAGTACCTATCAATAATGACCATAAATGTAAATGGATTAAATGCTCCAATCAAAAGACAAAAAATAGCTGAATGGCTGATAAGAAAGCATGACCCACACATATGCTGCCTACAAGAGACCCACCTAAGGACAAAAGACCTACACAGACTCAAAGTGAAGGGCTGGAAACAAATTTTCCAAGCAAATGGACAGGAAAAACAGCTGGGGTAGCAATACTCATATCAGACAAAATAGACTTGAAAAGAAGAACCATAAAGAGAGACCCAGAAGGTCACTTCATAATACTCAAGGGAGGAATCCACCAGGAAGACATAAACATTGTAAATATATATGCACCCAACATAGGAGCACCTAAATACATCAAGAAAATCTTAGAGGACTTCAAAAAAGATATTGACAGCAACACAATTATAGTAGGGGATTTTAACACCCCATTGTCAAAAATGGACAGATCTTCCAAACAAAATATCAACAAAGATATTGTGGCATTCAACAACATTCTGGATGAAATGGGCTTAACTGATATATATAGAGCCCTTCATCCCAAAGAAACTAAATAAACTTTCTATTCAAATGTACATGGAACATTCTCAAAGATAGACCACATGATTGGTCATAAAACTAACCTCATCAAATTCACGAAAACTGAAATCTTACCAAACATTTTCTCCGACCACAAGGGACTGAAACTAGAAACAAACCCCAAGAGGAAAAACCCAAAACACTCAAAATCATGGAGATTGAATAGCATGTTATTAAACAATGAATGGGTCAAGAATGGAATTAGGGAAGGCATCAAAAAGTTTCTGGAAATGAATGAAAATGAACTCACAATGACCCAAAACTTATGGGACACAGAGAAGGCAGTCCTCAGAGGGAAGTTCATAGCGATACAGGCCTACCTAAAAAATATAGAAACATTTCAAACACACAAACTAACCCTATGACTACAAGAACTCAAGGAACAACAACAAAGACAGCCCAGAGCAAGTAGAAGCAAGGAAATAACTAAGATCAGAGCAGAATTAAATGACGTAGAGACTAAAAGCACAATTCTAAGGATCAGTGAATCCAGGAGCTGTTTCTTTGAAAGGATAAACAAAATTGACAAGCCTTTAAGTAGGCTCATCAAGAAAAAAAGAAAGAGGACCCAAATAAACACAATCAGAAAAGAAAGAGGAGAGATTACAACTGACACCACAGAAATACAAAGGATTGCAAGAAATTACTATGAAGAACTGTATGCCATGAAATTGGAAAACCTAGGGGGAATGGACAAGTTTCTAGAAAAATATAATCTCCCAAAACTAAATGAAGAAGCAGAAAGCCTGAACATACCAATAACAGCAGATGAAATAGAAGCAGTAATAAAAAAAAATTCCCAATACACAATATCCCAGGACCAGATGGTTTCACAGGAGAATTTTACAAAGCATTTAAGGAAGAGCTAAAGTCTATCTTTCACAGACTTTTCGAAAAAATTCAAAATGGTGGAAGACTCCCAAACTCTTTTTATGAAGCCAACATCATCCTAATCCCCAAACCAGATAAAGACACAACAAGGAAAGGAAACTTCAGGCCCATATCGCTGGTGAACATAGACATTAAACTTCTCAACAAAATATTGGCAAACCTTATCCAACAATACATTAAAAAGATCATACACCATGACCAAGTGGGAGTCATCCCAGGGATGCAAGGATAGTTCAACATTCTCAAACCAGTAAATGTAATACAGCACATAAACAAAAGCAAAGACAAAAATCACATGATATCAATAGATGTGGAAAAAGTATTTGATAAGGTACAAAACCCATTTATGATAAAAACACTCAGCAAAGTGGGAATAGAGGGAGTATTCCTCAACATAATAAAGGCAATATATGAGAGACCCAAAGTCAACATCATACTCAATGGGCAAAAACTAAAATCTTTTCCACTAAGATCAGGAACAGGACAAGGTTGTCCACTTTCACCAATCTATTCAATATGGTATTGGAAGTACTGGCCACAGTGATTAGACAAGAAAAAAAATAAAGTGCATTCAAATTGGAAAGGAGGAAACAAAACTATCATTGTTTGCAGAAGACATGATAGTGTACATAGAAAATCCTATAGACTCTGCTAAAAAGTTGATCGACCTAATAAATGAATTTGGCCAAACAGGAGGATACAAAGTCAATATCCAGAAATCAAAGGCATTTTTGTGTACCAACAATGAAAGAGCAGAAGCAGAAGTCAAGGAAAAAACTCCCATTCGTTACAACAAAAAGAAAAATAAAATATCTAGGAATAAGCCTAACCAAGGAGGTAAAAGACCTGTACACAGAAAACTACACAACACTGAAGAAAGAAATCAAGGAAGACACAAACAAATGGAAATATATACTGTGTTCATGGATCGGAAGAATTAACATCATCAAAATGTCCATACTTCCCAAAGCAATTTACAGATTCAATGCAATACCTATTAAAGTACCAATGGCATATTTCACAGACATAGAACAAACACTTCAAAAATTTATATGGAACCATAAATGACCTCAAATAGCTGCAGCAATTTTGAGAAAGAAGAGCAAAGTAGGAGGGATCACAACACCTGACACCAAATTGTATTACAAGGCCATTACAATGAAAACAGCCTGGTACTGGCATAAAAACAGGCACATGGACCAGTGGACTAGAACAGACAGCCCAGAAATAAACCCAATTCTCTATGGTCAATTAATATTCAACAATGGAGGCAGCAACATAAAATGGAGTAAAAATAGTCTCTTCAACAACTGGTGTTGGGAGAACTGGACAGCTATGTGCAAAAAAATGAAACTCGAGTTCCAACTTACACCATACACAAAAATAAATTCAAGGTGAATAAAAGATTTAAATATAAGCCGTGACACTATTAAAGTCCTAGAGGAGAACATAGGCAGGAAAATCTCAGATATTTCATGCAGCAACATTTTTACTGATCTGTCCCCATAGCAAGGGATATAAAGGATAGAATACATAAATGGGATCTCATCAAAATAAAAAGCTTCTGCATGGCTAAAGAAAATAGTATTAAAATAAAAAGAGAACCAACTGTATGGGAAAACATATTTGCCAATGATACCTCAGACAGGGTTTAATCTCCAAAGTATATAAAGAACTTACACAACTCCACTCTAAGAAGACAAGCAACCCAATTAAAAATGGGCAAAGGACTTGAACAGACACTTCTCCATGGAGGACATACAGAGAATCCAGAGACACATGAAAAGATGCTCAATATCACTAGCTATCAGAGAGATGCAAATTAAAACCACAATGAGATACAACTTCACACTAGTCAGAATAGCCATCATAAACAAAGCAACAAACAACAAGTGTTGGAGAGGTTGTGGAGAAAAGTTGGCCCTAGTACACTGTTGGTGGGATTGCAGACTGGTACAACCACTATGGAAAGCAGTATGGAATTTTCTAAGACAACTAAAAATGGATCTACCTTTTGACCCAGCAATTCCACTGCTAGGATTATATCCTAAGAACCCTGAAACACCAATCCAAAAGAATCTATGCACCCCAATGTTCATAGCAGCACAATTTACAATAGCCAAGTGTTGGAAGCAACCTACGTGCCCATCAGTAAATGAATGGATCAAGAAACTATGGTACATTTACACAATGGAATTCTATGCAGCAGAAAGAAAGAAGGAGCTCCTACCCTTCATGGCAGCATGGATGGAACTGGAGAGCATTATGCTAAGTGAAATAAACCAGGAGGTGAAAGACAAATACTATATGATCTCACCTTTAATAGGATCCTAATCAACAAAACAAACAAACAAGCATAATATAACCAAAGACACTGAAATTGAGAAGGGGTTGATAGTCACCAGAGTGGAGAGGGGAGGGAATTTCAGGGGGAAAGGGGAAGAGTTTGGAGCAACACGTATAAAGGACACATGGACAAAAACTAGTGGGGGTGGAAATGGGAGGGAGGTGGGGACAGCTGGGATGGTGGGCTGGAATGGGAGGAAAAGACAGAAAACTGTACAAGAACAACAATTAAAATAAAATAAAATAAAATAAATAAAAATAAAAATAGCTTTACATTTTCTTCAAAAAATTAATATAATATAATATAATAAAAAATAAAAAATAAATGGTATTAAGTATAATTTATAAATCAACATATATCTGTATACATCTAGACTCTTTTTAAAATATTTAATAACCAAAATTTACAAGTCATTTAAGTATATGCATTTATGTGTATATACACAGATGTGGTAAGAATAGGTCTTGAATGCAATCATTTAATAAATAAGTGGAGAAGAAAACTTAAAATGCAATAAATAAAAAAGCCCCCTGATGAAACATCACTGTCAGAGCTGAAGCACGTCAGAACAAAAAACATTTCAATTCCCAAAGAGGACACATCTAGGTCTGTCTCTGACTCTGTAAGTAGCTTTTTGTCTAATGTTGGACACATTCATTCATCAACCTGTTCCTCATCTAATGGATAGCAATAATAATATCATTTCATAGGGATGTTGTAAAGATTATGCAATGTATTACATATAGGGTGTTGAAAGTACTGTCTGTCATACAGTTGATGTTGAGAAAAGAATTAGTTTAGTCCTCTTCTCCTCCTGACCACAGTGTCTTAAATTCTTATGTTCCTCAGATAATAGAAATTTTTATTGGTAGAAATCATGATGGAATATCTCACTTTGAAATATATATTAGGTAATAAATTCATCTAAAGCAGCCTGAAGGCATAGAACGAGTATATTGATGAAGTAATGGAATAGAATCAAGAAAGGAGTATACACGTTTTTTGTAGGCATTCTCAGACATGTCAGCAAAGTCCTTCCCTCATGGGAGATCTCCACAGGCTAAGTTATACCTTAGTCACATCAACAATTTATAAAGTGTTTTCTACATGATTGCTCCCTTAGCACAACTGTGACACCAATCATGGCATTAATTTTAAGCCCAATTCTATTTCCAACTTCTAAGAGTGAACTGGAAAGGAAGAAATACATCTTCCAATTTTCAGCACAATAAACTTTCACCCATCGAAGACCAGGGTCAGGGATGAGTCCATCTGTTCTGATGTCCATATCAGGGTTTCTAGACTCTACACTCAAGAACCTAGAATGTTCTTCTCAGATCTGTCACTTTCTCTAATGTCTCCTGCAGGTAATGGCAGAAGACTCCACTTTTGGTTTCGTTTGAACACAGGAGCAGACTTGGCATCTCACGTCAAGATCTGAGACCTTTCAAAACACAGAGCATGAACATTTAATAAATTTGTTCTCACTCTGTGCTATCAACCATAATCTCAGGGCTATTCAGAAATCTTGATATCTATGAATCTATCATATAAAGATAGATGTCATATAGAGCATATGTTTATATCATATAGGTAGATGTCATATATTCACATATATACAAAATACATTTATGCATTTGCACTTTAATATGAAATTTACATGATTAAGGAGCCACATAATGGGTAGAGGGCACAGAAAAAGAAGAGAAAAATAAGGGGGGTGATGAGATGATGAAATAAACATTTCAAAACACATTTTTCCTGCACCTGTCTCTTAATACAACAGAGAACTTAAAAACATCAAATTATTCATTCCTTAAGAGATGCTTCTTTGGGCAAAGAGACTGGTACAGTAAACAATGGGTTGCATTCAGGTGTACTGAGATTGAGGTGCCTGCATGCCTCTATGTGGCAATGTGCAGTCAATGGCTGGACCTGTGAGTCTGAGTTCATAGTCATCAGCGCACAGCTCAAATTAGGAGTCTTAAGCAGGAATGAGGTGACTGAATGTTTGTGAAGTGCAAAAAAAGTGGAGAACCACAACTGAAGCACACCAACTCTTAAAGGACTGCATAGTTAAAAAACATCCGAAGAGAAACTCAAAGGGGAGTGACTGCAATATTATGAGCTATCACAGAAAAAAGAGGAGACCTTTTAGTCAATAAAGAGTAAAGGCCAAAGACAAGATCTCTAGAGAAAACATGAGAATACAGAATATGCTGAAACAAGACCTGGAAAATAATTAAGTTGGTAAGACAGAGTTTCAAAACAATAACATTTATAGAAGCTATAAATTAATAAGCTAAGAATAAAAGACAGGCAAAATATAGAGAGCAGAGTAGATATATGTTGTTTATAATGTTAGAGGAATTGAGAGTTTTAAGAATTATAATAAATCAAAGACTTTATAGAAATATGCTTAAATGGTACAGATATGTCTTCCAACTTTAGTCCTTGGTCTCATTATTTCCCACATGTTCAACCCAACTCCTCAATTTCTTATCAATTCATTATAGTTTAGATAATGAAAGTAGTTGATTTGGGGGTAATATGATTAGAAAGAATGAGCATGCTATATTTAGCATGGTTATTATAAAGTAAAAGGCTGGTAGTCAAGTACCACTTGATATGGTCAAGAACAAAGCAGATGTTCAAGATGAGTGTTGACTTGATTCTGGGAGAAATATCTTTTCAAAGCAAACCATAACATTTATTGAGGGCTGAAACTATATAGGTCAAGTGAAGGGTATTCGATAAACACTTTTATTTGAGATGAACCAATAATATAGTATACTTGTGGGTATATTTTTTTCAAATCAACCTGTGAGTAGAGCCTAGTTTAAATTTTAGAATTCAATGTGCTTTAAAAGGGATCTAATTAAACAAATGTGTAAATACACATGCTTCAGAGCCATGGTGACATATTAATTTTCATTGTTAATTACTTAACACTCAGGCTAAATCAGTTATTTCTCACTGTGGTGAATTGAAGACATGGAAGAATATTCAGAGAGGGGTAGAAGGATTTAGACATCTCAGTGCATGAAAGTGGAAAGAAATGTACACCAAGAAGAAAGGGTAAGCTAAAGAGATATGACTGCCTGGCTATGCTAAGCAGTTGAATATTTGCTCACATTCCCCACCAAAATATTAAACCTGTGAGGATTTAGTCAATAACAGATAGTAAGTGTTGTAGTCGACAATGTATTAGAAGCACAGAAGAGT
Organism: Anoura caudifer; assembly: GCA_004027475.1. NCBI lineage: Eukaryota > Metazoa > Chordata > Mammalia > Chiroptera > Phyllostomidae > Anoura > Anoura caudifer. Next base: position 14,992 of record PVKU01009358.1, read on the forward strand.
GGCTAACACTATCTTCCTAGATTTAGATAATTGCTGAGCAAAGTTTTAAGAGAATTACATTGATATAAATAAACAATAAGTGGAAGACTCATAATACCATTTTAAATATGTTTGGATTCCCAAAGAAAATGTACACGTTCATTCAACTAGTAGAGAAACTCATTTAGTTACTGCAATCCATCAGCTGTGGCCATAAGTAGATTTAATACATGCAGGAAAAGGAGATTGTGCTATTCTCAAAGATTCAGCTTCACATAGAGTAAGCTTTTTTCCACATTCTTTCATCTGTACACATTTTTATATTATTTATGTTATTACCTCATTTTCTTTCATGATATACTCACTATATGTTGACTCATCACATGCCCCCACACATAAACTCTGTGTTTATATCTGAGAAAAGATCAAGGCTTCACCATCTCAAGGAGAAGAGGCCCTTGCTGCTTTGCTTGCATGAACTATATACATGTCATCACATCCAGACCTTTTGGCCCTCAAGCAGATGGTGTTTCAGCCTTCAGGAAATCCCAGGATTTGGCTGGTTTTCCAAACACCGCTTTGGTCAGTCAGGAGCTAAATACAGTCTCACTCTAATGCTTCCACTATATCCGCTCCTAACTTACAATTATGTCAGCCTTAATTGGTGACAGAGAACTGCGTAACAGTTCTGCTCAAGACACAAGTGAATTTAGCAAAAAAAAATCATCTCTGCTCTATAACATTTATTTCTTAATACTAGATCCCACAGAATTGAGGAAACTCTTTTTGGCAAATAAGGAAAGTGTCAGGGGAGTGTTATCACTCCAAAATTCATGCCGGGACTCTTAAGGTCTCTATTTAGTCATTTCTCTGATACTGATTAGTAGTTATGCATTCACTTAAATTATTCTACTAATGAGAGAATTCACTACTATAAAGACATCATAATTCACATTTTAAAAGTAATTACTACAGTATCTACTTCAGACTTTTACAAATTTTGAAATAAATAACAGATGACAGGATTCCAGAATTCAAGTTTTTTCTAGAATTATTTTAACATAATTACTATGAACAATTCATATACATTTCATTATTCAGAATATGGTTTAAAATGTGAAGCTATCTCAGAACCAGTATGCTTATACTCTTGAACAAAGGCTGCATTCATAATCATAGATCCTTCATATATATCTATTATGCAAAAAAAGGAGCTAGTTCAAAACTTCAATATTTTACATGAGAATTTACTACGTAAACAGCAATGGGAAAATCCCACTTTCAAATGCACTTTTCATGGAAAATCAGTATGGATTTAACAGAGAGTGAAGTCTTTATGAAAAAATTCATGATGCAACTTCAGAAATTTACTGGCAGTAACTCACTGGAACTGGATGAGGGCTCTGAGATGAGGTATGGAGGAAATATGGTATGAAACAGTAGAGATATTGACAAAGTTATACCTTAAAAGCAATAAGCACTTGACGATTGGAAAATTTCCCATACTCAAAAGGTAATCTAGAAAGCTCAGCTAAAACTGAGCTTAAACTAGAAAATACAGTACATCATACAGAAATACAGATGGTCTATTTCAAGTAATGTGATCGTAACACACTGCAAAGATAAGTGCTTTAAGGTTTGAGACTGAAATTACTAGCCTTATCCTGAATAAAGAACTCCTATTTCCCACATGAACCTCATGATTTTAAATTATCTTTTATCTCTAACTGAATATATTACATTACTTTTAAGTTTGTTTGGTTTGCATTATGCTAAGACATTGCCATGCAAATATTTAATCAACATGAGAACACCAGTATTTATACAACAAAAACCAAAACATGGATAATTACATTAAAATGCAACATACTTTGGCCTATGTAGTTTTAAATATATTTCATTCAGGCTTCTTGAATGAAATCTTGAAGCAACTTCTGTATCCCATTTCTACTGGCATTTCAGAATGCTAAGTATCTGAAGATCTCTTATTGAAAACATTTTACTAACACAAATTTCTTTATTTTTATCATATTGTTTCAGACTATTTAAAAATTTATCCAATAAAAACTGACTAAAACACTCATTTTTTTTTCCTAATTAAACACTGAGACATAATTCCTGCCTGGCGGTGTGGTTGAAGACACGCGTGGACAGAGGTGCCTCCTTCTGCAGTACTCAGGTCACTGACCCAAAGAGCCAGACACTCGTTATGATCAGTTTACCTGTAGAGGTACCACCACCACAAGCAATGTATCACATTATGGAGTTGTTTTATATTTCTTAGTAACCAGAAAAACTCCAAAAAGTAAAAGAGCACAGTTATTGTTTTCATTTTATTGTCAAAGAAACTGGAACTCAGTAAAATTATATGAATTTATTTTTTAAACCACATGATCAAAAAAAGAAAACCTTCTGATTCCTCATTAAACACCACACAGCTGAATCTGCATGCCTCTCTACTTCACTGTGGCAAATTTTCAAGCAGGCTCCTGAGTTAAAGAAAGGGCCTAAGGCTATAATACTGGCATGTTTTCCCTGCAGTGAAGCTGTAATTGATTTGCTTGGTGATGTACCTCTGTCCTAACCTCATTATTACCATTCTCAAAGAGGTACATAGGTGAACTCTAATGAAATTAAAATCTATTTTTCCTGTCTAGAAAGAGGTAGAAAGAAAAGATTAAAAAATATGAGTAGATGTTAAAATATTCTAGGATAAATTTATATATTGGAGCTGAGTAGCATCAAATTCCCATATTGTGTCTGAATTTACCAACTCCTAGAAGTGTGAAAGAGGCTTAGAAACTTCATAGATAACTCAATGCCCATGATCCACCCACTTTAGGGTGTGATTTGAAAAGCAAATGGTGTGTTGATGGCATTAAAAAAGGTATAAAAGACATTTTAATGACAGTGTAATCAAAGATTACACACCAGCTGTCACAACCAAGGCAACCATAGTAATTGGGGGTGACCAGAAGGCTTTCCAAAATAAGCTTCTTTTAAGGATTCATTTAAAACTGTCACCAAAGGACTGTAGACATTTAATTTTTTTCTTTAGATTGAGAATCATTACTTTATTTCCTTTTATCTGTTCTTTGCAGAACAGTACAGCTCAGTATAAAATCAGTGTGCTTCATAGTGAATAATTGGATCTAGAAGCAATGGAAAATATATAATTAATATATAAGTTTGCCTTAAATAACAGAGATACTTTATACATGCATAATTAATAGTATTATCTTTCATTTGTTTGGTAATATTTCTAGATATTCTGGGACAATGATTCTATGCTCAAAAAGCTGTGGCTAGTATTAGTATCGCTGTCATGTTTAATGGATAATAATGCTTCTTATTGCTCTCCTATGTCATTCAAGAATTTTGTGTAATCACTGCTATAAAAATACCTCATATATCAGTGGGTTACCATGGTGTCAGCATTTTTTAATATTTCCCATTAAACTCACAGAAATTATACTATAGTAATATTTCATTATGTTAGTAAAGTATTTATTGTTTCACAAAATGTTTTCTACATGTTTTGCATTTGTTTCTCACAATAGCCTAATAACATACACAGGGTAGGCATTAGCACCTCATTTTGCAGATATTGAACTTCACAATGAGAAAAGTTGATTATTCTATTTAGATTACATAATAAAGAACATATCTGAAACTTGACTTTGGGAAATCTTCACCAGTACTTGGTATTGTCAAGCTGTTCTAAGCCAATTTATTACGTGAGTAATGGCATCTCATTGGGGTTTTAATTTGCATTGCTGTAATAATTAATGAAGATGAACATCTTTTCCACTGCACATTTGCTATCAGAATACCTGTTTTGGTGAAATGTCTGTCCAAATATTTTGCTCATTTTTTAAAAATTGGGTTGCTTTTTCATGGTTAAGTTTTCGGAGTTCTTTATATAAAGTGCGTACAAGTCCTTTGTAAGATCCAATTTGTCAATTAATCATTTTATGCACTCTCCTTTTGGTATCGCATCTAATTAATCTTCATGTAACCCAGGGTTACAAAGATTTTCTATACTTCTATTTGTATAATTTTACATTTCATCTTTCACTCTATGGCCCATTTTGAGTTAATTTGTGTATGAGGTATCAGGTGTGGTCTGAGTTTTTGGTTATTTGTTTTAATTATTATTATTATTTTGGCATATGGTGTGCATTTACACTAGTGCCATCTGTCTTTTTTCTATTGAATTGCCTTGGAACCTCTGTCGAAATCTTTCTGTGGGTCCATTTCTAAACTATACTCAATTTATCTGTGAGTATAGCCTTCTGCTAGCACAATGTCCCTACGAGATATCAGATTCAGGATTGCCCTACTTCCTGTACCGGTTCACGTGAGCATTGCAAGGTCCACCCTGACCTCAGGAGGAAAACAGAGACCTAAGCCTAGGTCCTCCAGAAATTAATGTTCTGAGCTATAAAAATGGAAATTTTTACAAGTGACAAGGTGAAGAGTCGGAGACTGTTTACCTGTCCAAAAGATCACAGCTGATAAATGGTAGACCCAGGCTCAGACAAATTCTAGAGGCCCAAAGCTTAGGAGTTCCCTCTACAAAAACTGTTGCAACTGCACATGAAGAAATGCAAATTAGAAAAGGAGCCACTTTGGGCTAAGCAAGTAAAAATAATTTTCCCCCTCTGACAGACAACAGACCAGGCTGGGTAAGCAAAGAAAAAGTTTTTGGTGTTGTCGCAACAGTCTAGATTATCATTTTTTAATTATCACATATTTTCCTTTGGAACATTTTTTTCTAAACTGAAAATGGATTTTTTTTGTTCCAGCTTACTTAAACAATACAGAAAAAATTAATTCAAAATCCTACAAAAAAGAAAAGAAAATAGAGACCCCAAAGCCACATATGGTATAAACAAACTGATATTCAGTGTAGTTTTATAAAACATTCTACTTCATAAAAATATGTATATGAAATATGGAGTATTTCACCATATATCAAAATGTTAATGCCTGTCTCTGATAAAATTGGTTTATGCTTTTATGTATTTTAGCATTTTAATAATTTATGTGTATAAATTTTATAATTAGAATACAAAATTTAAAGTTTATTTATAATTATGTTAGTCAATTATCCATATTTAGTTAGGTTAGATTTGGGGAAGCATAAAATTCTTAAATTCATGGCTTACTGTGTCTTATTGTCATTCTCAAACTACTGGGGTAACAGTCATAGCTTCATGTGTTCATAACAAACAATTTGTTTCAATTTATATCATTAACACTGTTATTTCTTACAGTGTGATCTATGTTTATTTCAGGCCATATTAATTGAAGTCAATACGCCCCAAAAGCCTTTGGTGAATCCTAGAATTTGAATATGATATTTTGTTTATGTTGTGGTTGTTTTATACTAATGTTGGGGCCATACTAGTCATATGCTCAAAGACTTCTGAATTGGGTAAATGGAAAGAATGCATTATTATTTTTTAATGCTTCTATATCCAAATATTAAATGAAATCTTTAATTGTGTTAGTTTGGGTTGAGGCATATGAGATTAAAACAAATGGTTCAACGTGATCACACACACATTCTAAGAGTTACCAGGCCATTTGTGAGAACTAATGGGTCTGAAAAACTAGACCTTGTCTCTCAACACATCTACAGGGTATGAGAGGGGGCTTGGTAGTTGAAGATCAGGACAGAAGGTTTCTGTGCAAGAAGTTGCCTGAATGTTGTGTATGCCCTCTCCTCTCTTCCCTTTCCCACTCACAGAGTGGAGGTTCTTTACAAGAAGGAGAGATCAGCTCCTCCCACCTGCTGAATATCTGGTGAAATGCAGAAATCTTTGAGCCCTGTAAAGTGCAGAACTTAACTAAGATGGTGCCAGTCCTGTCAACGAAGAAGCTATGTTTAGACCTTGCACAGTAGAGCAATGACTTAAAGAAATGACGCAACCCCGCCAGCACGCACAGTACAACGTGGTAGACAACATGTGCTTATCTGAAGGGTAACACCACCCTCTCAGAGCATGGGCAGTAGAGTGACTAAACAATAGGCACCTATCAGAGCTGATGGAAACAACATGTGCCTATCAGGACCAAGGGAATATGTTCAAAAAAGGCTATGCAAAAACAACATGCAAAGCCATAGTGACAGGACTTTGCAACCAAGAGGAGCATTAAAGCAGGAGCATTCTGATGGACTGCTGAGACAGCCAAGAGGCTAGAGAGTAATGCCATGCTGCTCGGTTCACCTCTGCTGTAGCTGACTCCAAAGTGCCGCATTCTCAGTCTTCCATGACACAGACTGGCTGTCTCCTGGGCCCAAATTCTGGACTCTTGGGACTGAGGTTTGTTATCCCCCAATTCTCTTGTGTGATGTTATTGCTGGTTGTTTCTGAGTGATTGTCATTGGATTATTATAGATTTGGATTGATTCTGCATTAATAAAAGCTGAGTGAATAGCATAGTGTCATGTTGTTCCTTGGTGCTAGTATGGCCTGTAGGGCTGTTGGGCCATACAGGCAGCCCAGGGCCTGCAGTCTGTGACAAAGGCTGACTTATAGGAAAGACTACAGTGTGAATACTCACAAGGTTAGAGTATCACTCACAAGTCCCAATGCCTCTAAACCAAAGAGCAGAATGACAAGAGTCTCATCTGTGTCTGCTATAGTTTGTAGGGGTTGGTTTGCAGAGTAGATTGGAAACTGAACTCCTCAACTAAACTCCTGCAGAGAATGACATGGCTGGAGTTCCCTAAAAACAAACACAGCAGAGAGCACTGCATGGTGTGCTGGTTTAAACGTCTCTGACAGCAAGCAGTGGTAGATGTTCACTGCATACTGGAGTGGACCCTGGGGAGGAAGTTGTGCTGGATTCATTTCATTCTTGCAATAGGTTAAATAGTCTTCTCTGTACACTCTACCCCTCTCCCTCCTGATTCATATCAGACTGTAACCTGATTTGGAAACTGAGGTTTTGCCAAGGTAATTAGTTAAAATGAGGTTATGCCGGGTTAGGGCATGCCCAAATCCAAGGATTTCTGTCCCTATAAAAAAGAGGAGAGGGCCCTGGCTGATGTGGCTCAGTAGATGGAGTGGTGGCCTGAGAACCAAAGGGTTGCTGGTTTGAATCTCAGTTAGGCCAGGTCCCCAGTAGGGGGCATGCAAGAGGCAACCACATACTGATACTTCTCTCCCTCTCTTCCTCCCTCCATTCCCGTCTCTAAAAATAAATAAATCTTTAAAAAAAGAGAGAGAGAGAACACAGGTAAACTCATATAGAGAAGTTCATTTGAAGAGTGAAGCAGAAATTGCAGTTATGTACCCTCAAATGAAAGATTGCCTAGTGATAGCAGAAGCTGGAAGAGGCAAGAGACATCAAGGATTTCTGGCTCTAAGAGAAGCTAGGAGAGAAGCATAGGATGGTTTCATACTGGACCCAGAAGGAACTAACCTACTGATTTGTTGATTTTAGAGTCTGGCTTCTTGAACTGTGAAAGAATATATCTTGTTGTTTTAAGCCATCCATACCATGGTAATTTGCTACAGTAGCCCTGGGAAACTAGTGCAGCTACAGTAAATAAAATTTATCATCCAGAAATGAACTGTTTTGAGTAAAGGCCTTACAGTTGTTTAAGCAGCCCTCCAGACTGGCTCCTGACTATCTCTCTGATCTCATCTTCTAACTACTCTCTTCTTACTCTTATTTCAGCTACATGGTCCTCCTTGCTCTCTCTAGAGACCCTCCAAAACTTCTCAGCCCGGGTCCTTTGCACTCAGTGTTCTCTTGCCAGGCAGGCTCATTGTCCTGATAACTGGATGGCGCCCTCTGTTACTTTCTGAAGGCTTCCAATAAGCGTAACTTTATTAACGGAACCTTTTTTGAAGTCTTTTATTGAATAACAAAAGCACTAAGTGCTCCTTTCTCCTGCACTTTCTATCCTCCCCTACCTTGCTTATATTGCTTTCCAAACCACTTATATGTGTAATTGTCTATTTGTATCATGATCTATCATTACCCAATACAATATAAGTATCTCAAAGGCATGAGCAGGGTATTTTCATATTGGGAATGCAATAAATAAGAATATTATAAAATAGCTATTTGTCAAGAGATATTTCTAACAAAAATCATATTAAAATTAAAAATGCAGTATGATATGCTGCTAAATTTAGTAACCTAGAAAGTTGATTTATGAAAAGTTAAAATTCTAAAATTAGACTGTGAAAAAATTATTCAATAGGATGTACAACTAAATAAACAGAAATGGCAAACTACTCCCTATATCAAAATTCAATAAATATGCTCCTTGTCTTATACATGGTATCACTCCCCAAAAGAAAGAATAAAGATGATGTGGCTCAGTTTATTTTTACATAATATATTAAAATTATAAATGCATATAGATATACTTAGTTTTAAATATATATATAAAATTTTTTAGATATTTTCAAAGAGAAACTAAGGTGCTGTCAATTAATCCCCACAGTAATTAAAGATCAAGCCAATAAAAATCAGAAAAAAATATATAGTAGATTGAGCCCCAAGTGGTGTAGCTCAGTGGATTGAGCATGGGCCTGTGAATCAAAGGGTCACTGGTCTGATTCCCAATCAGGACACATGCTTGGGTTGCAGGCCAGGTCCCCAGCTGGGTGAATGTGAGAGGCAACCACATACTGATGTTTGTCTCTCTCTTTCTCCTTCCCTTCCCCTCTCTCTAAAAATGGATAAATAAAATCTTTAAAAAGTATATGTATAGTAGATTGGGACCACATAGTTAATAGTTTATTCTGGCATGGGCATATAATCATTGTATTCAATAATTAGAGAAAACATTTTCTTTACTAGCATAGATGGAACATTTTAAATCCAGACCACATATTAGATGATCAAATAAATCTCAGAAAATTGAAAAAAAATATTATAAACCACCTTCTTAGACACAAACAAAATTAAGTTAGAAGTCATTCACAAACACACACACACACACACACAATAATTTTCAAAGACCCCATACAGTAGGTAATAGAAAAGCCAGCTTTTTAAAATACACTTGGGAGAAACAGAATTGTTAGGCCTTAATAAGGTTTTGGTGCTCAAGCAATCTTGAAGAAATAGGCAACTTTGGAGGCTTTTTCATGAAATAAATTATCAACATTGTTTATGAAAATGTAGTAACTAATTTCAGCATAGAGATGAAGGACTACTTGATGGACAGCACATGAATGAACCAACATGTAGGACACAGATATGTGATAGGATGATACTTTAGAACATTTGGGCAAGTATGAATCATCTAGTCATGTTTCCCTAACCTATTTAGAAATTCGTAAGAATAAAATTAGAACTTTAACTCATGCTACATACAAAAGTATGTTCTAGGATTATATTAATCATATCAGCTATAGCATTTGTACACCTAAATATGACAAGTAAAATTAAAATAGTTGGAAAAAGAAAAGACTACTTGATGTAAAGATTTCTTAAAGCCTGCGAAATCATTATAAAACTTCCAGTTTTTGTTTCCACACATAAGGAGCTTGGAAGTCAGCATTCTGTTCTAACAAGTAAAAAACTAAATAGACTGAGAAATCAACTCTTCTTGGATCTCTAAGGGAGGGAAAGACACAAGATAAACCACTGCCCTCAAAATGAGAGCGTCCATAGAATAATACAGATAAAGCAGGGAGCTGTGGCTTACCTGAGCTGAGACTCACCAGCAGAAACAATGGCGAGAACCAACGTCACAGTAAGAAAACCTGAACTGTAATCCACAGCTTTGCTGGTGGCTCAGTGTGGGCAACTCTTGAGAGTTAAAAACTCCAGGGGCACTTAGTTACAGGGGCCTCCTACAGCTTCGTGAGATTTACTCCTAGGATGTGCACCAGATTCCTGCAGTAAATATCAGAGAAAACCCTCTCCAGGAAATGGAACCATTTTGAAATGTACCAGAGCTTCCTGCTTTTTAACAAGGCCCGCCCTCAGGAGAAACCAATTAACCAGAAACTAGCATGCCTTCAGGAGAAAACAGTTAACCAGAACCTAACTGGCTGGAGTATTATTAGAGCTTAATTGACCTGAGAAAGAGAAAACCCAACTCAGCAGACTCTATCAGTCCAGTCACACTTAGAAAACACAGTAGAAAAAAAAAAAAAAACTAACTGGAAAACACTTGTAAAGTTCATAGTCCAGAGGCATTGGCTCACTAAAAGACTGAAGCCCAGTCATAGGACTATGTGCTTCTCTTCCCCCCAGACTTCACTAATACATTATTAAAGGTCAAGTACAGCCTTTCTTCTTTTTTTTTTTTTACCCAGTACAATTTTGACCTGCTTTCAAGAAAAGAAATTAAAAGGCATACCAAAACGTAAGAACAATGTGAAGAAGCAGAGCAAACATCAGAACTGCATATGCAAGGACACTGGAATTATCAAACTGGAAATTTAAAACAATTATAATTAACATGCTAAGGGCACTAATGATAAAGTTAACAGCATGAAAGAACAGATGGGCAATGTAGGAAGAGAAATGAAAATCCTAAGAAAGAATTTATAAATGCTAGGATAAAAATCACTAACAGAAATTAAGAATGCCTTTGATGGGCTTGTTTATAGATTGAACATAGCTAAGGGAAAAAACTCAGCTACAGGGTATATCAACAGAATCCTCAAAAACCGAACAGCAAAGAGAATAAATACTAAGATGAAAATTAGAACAGAATATATAAAGACTTTGGGTCAACTTAAAAAAATCTTAATGAGAATACCAGAAGAAGAAGAATGAGAAAAAGAAAGGAACAAAGAATTATTGAAACAATAAAGACTTAGAATTTCAAGAAAAAAATATTAGAAACCAAGCCACAGACCCCGGAAGTTCAGAGAACACCAGACAGGATAAAGCCTACCCTCCCTCCCCCACAAAAAAAACCTACATCTAGTTATATCATTTTCAAACTACAGAAAAATTCTTAAAGAACCAGAGGGTTGGAACAAAAACATATTACGTATAGAGAACAAACAGAAATATGAATTATATCTGACTTCCCCTCAGAAACCATGCAAGCAAGAAGAGAATAGAATGAAATATTTAAAATATAAGGGAAAAAACCCACTGAACAAGAAGTCTGTACTCTGCAAAATGATTATTCAAAAAGTAAGGGGAAATATAGATTTTTTTAGACAAACAAAAATTGGAATTTGTTGCAGGTAGATGTGCCTTGCAAGAGATGTTAAGTAATTCTTAGAAGAAAATGTATGCACACACATATATATATGTGTGGTTATATAAGTGAAATAAATGATATCACTGCCACAAAGGACTGGAAGGAGGAATTAACATTATTCTGTTACTGAAAGGCACTCACACTAACTGTGAAGCAATATAGAGTTATTTGAAAGTAGACTGGAATTAATTGTGAATATATAGAGAGCAAATACTAAGGGAACCACAAAATTAAATTTTAAAAAAGCATAACTGATATGCTAAAAAGGAGAAAAAAATGGAATCATATAAAATGCTCAATTAAAACAACCAAAGGCATAAAAAGAATAGAAGACAAAAACAAGAAAAAAGGCAAAAATTGATAACAGTAATGGGTATGGTAGATTTAATCCAACTATGTAGATAATCATTTTGAACATTAGTGGTCTAAATGTCTGATTAAAACACAGATTGTCAGAGTGGGTCAAAATATATATGACCCAATTAAATGTTGTTTACAAGAAGCCCATTTTAAATATAAGAGCTCATAGATTAAAAGTAAATAGATGGATAAAATATACCATTCTAACACTAATTAAAAGAAAGCAGGCTTCAGACAGAGCAGACTTCAAAGCAAGGAAAGTTGTCAAAGGTAAAGAAGGATATTACATAATGATGAACGAGTTAATCTCCAAGGAGATATAACAATTCTTACTGTGTATATGCCTAAGAAGAGAGCATCAATGACCTGAGGAAAAACTGAGGGAATTACAAGAAGAAATAGATGACTTTGCTATCATAGTTTAAAACTTCAAATCCCTCTCTTAAAAATGGACAGATCCAACAAGCAGAAAATCAGTTGAAAACACCACCATCCATCAATTGGATATAACATACATCTATATGATACAATCAAAACCAGAAAAATACAAATTTTTCTCAAGTTCACATGGAAGAGTCACTAAGACACATTCTGGGCCATGAAAAATACATTAACAAACTTAAAAGACTGAAAATAATACAATGAATGTCTGCTGTCAGACAACAATGAAAGTAAACTGGAAATCAATAACGGAAAGATAACTGGAAAATCCCCAAATATTTAGAAATTAAGCAACACACTTCTAAAGAAGACACAGATTAAAGAAGAAATTGCAAAAGTGCTTTAAAAATATTTTGATCTAAATAGAAGTAAAAACAAAATTTATCAAATGCTGTAAAAGCCATGTTTACAAGGAAATTTATCTCATTGAATAACTTACATTAGAAAAGAAAATTTTTCTAACAATAATCTAAGTCACCATCTTAGAGTATTAGAAGAGATCCAAAGTATGCAGAGGGGAAAAAGAATTAGAACAGAAATTAATAAATGTTATATCAGGGAATAAATAGTGAAAATCAAAAGTTGGTTCTTTGAAAATGTAAATAAAATCAATATGCTTCTATCCAGGATAACTAAGACAAAAAGAGAAGATAGGAATTATGAATGTCAGAAACATAGGAGGAAATATCACTACAGAGTCCATGGAAATTGAAAGGATATCCAAGAAATACTATATGCTCACAAATATGATAACCTAAATGACATGAGCCAATTCCTTGAAAAATGCAATCTGTCAAAACTCATATAAGAAAAAGTAGATGATTTGAAGAGTTCTATATATATTAAATAAATTGAATAAATAATTATAACCTTCCATATTCAAAACTACCAGTCCCAGATGTGTCTGCTGGTGAATTCTAATAAACACTTAAGGAATAAATTATACAATCATCTAAATCTCTTTCAGAAGATAAAACATAAGGAGCACTACTCTAACATCAAAATCAGAGAATGACATTATAAGAAAACTACAGACCAATATGGCATAAACATAGGTGGAAAAATCCTCAACAAAATATTAGCAAATCAAATCCAAAAAGAATTAGATACCATGACAAAGTGGGATTTATCCCATGTATGCAAGACTGGTTCAACATTTAAAATTCAACTAATATAATTCATCACAACAGACTATAAAAGGAAGTCCATTATTTTATCAATAGATATAGAACAAGCCTTTGACAAACTTCAAAACCATTCATGGTAAAAAAAAATCAATACACTAGAAATAAAAGGAAACTTCTTCAATTTGACAAAGGATAGCTTCAAGAAAAGTACAACTAACATCAAACTTCATTGTGAGAAATTCAAAGCTTTCCCTCTAAGATCAAATGCAAAGCAAGGATGACCCCTTCACTATTCCTTTTCAACATCATCCTGGAAGTTCTAGCTATACAGTGACACAGAAAGAAAATAAATGGTACATAAATACAGACCAAGTAAATACAACTGTTTTTGTTCATAGATGACAGGACTGTCTATGCAAAAATATACAAAAGAATTAAGAAAAATTCCCTGGAATTAATAAGCAGTTATAGCAAAGCTGTAAGACACAATGTTAATTTATAAAAAAAATCAATGGCTTTCTTATTATCAACAATGAACAAATGGAATTTAAAATTTAAATATGCAGTATAATTTATATTAGCACTCCCCCAAACGAAATAAATAGGTATAAATCTAACAAAATCCATATGAGATCTCTGTAAGAAAAACTGTAGAACTCCGATGAAGGGAATCAAAAAACTAAATAAATGAAGAGAATTCCACATTCATGGAGAAAAGACACAATATTGTCAATATGCCAGTTCTTCCCAAATTGATCAATAGATTCAGTGCAATCTCTGACAACACCCCAAGAAGTTAGTTCATGTATGTCAATAAACTGATTCTAACTTTTATATGTAGAGGCAAATGACCCAGAATATCCAACACAATATTGAAGGAACAAAACAAAAAGGATGAAAAAGGACTGCTTGACTTAAAGACTTAGTAGAAAGCCACAGTAATCAATACGCGGTGTCTATCTATTCTTGGTGAAATAACAGACAAATAGATCAATGTAACAGAATAGCAAGCCCAGAAATAGACTCCTGAAAAAAATCAACTGATCTCTGAGAGAGGGCCAAAGGCAAAGCGTTGGAACAAAGACAATCTCATCAACAAATGGTGTTTGAACAACTGAACATCCACATGCAAAAAGTAAAAATGAAACTAGAAACGGACCTTATACCATGCACAAAAATAAATTGGATATGTAAAATACAAGGGGAAACCAAAAAAACCTGAAACTATCTTCTGGAGGGCAGGCCCCTTGTAGCACAGGCTCCCCCTGCTACAAGGTGTCAGTGTTCTAGGAACCCCTCTGTATCAGTGCTCCAGCTGGTGTTGTTGTGAGAGGCTGCACTCAGCTTCAGTGAATTTTTTTTGAAGATTTTTTCATCATGTTTGCCCATTTCATGACGGGTGATTTATGAGCAGACCTGCCTGCACCGTGCTGAGTGTTCAGCAGTTTTTGAACAAAAATGGCATAACCCCCATCCCTCGACCTCCATATTCACCCAATCTCACCCTGAGTGACTTACTTTGTTTCCCTGGATGAAAAAAGTCCTCAAAGGGAAACTTTTGCCAATGTGGAAGAGTTGAAACAAAAAAATGTCAGAAGTACTAAAAGGCATCAAAATCTACAAGTTCAAAAACTGTTTTCAGCAGTGGAAAAAATGTCTCGCTAGGTGTATTGCATCAAATGGAGAGTGCTTTGAAGGTGATTGAGGCTTAAACATGTAATAACAATAAGTACACAATTTTTATAAATTCCATTTTGAGGAGTCTCCCCTTGTAGGCCTAACTTTAAACCACAAAACCATAAAACTCCTAGACTAGGAGAAAACTAAGATGACTGCCATATTCCATTGGGCTGCTATAATAACAAGTTATCTCTCACAGTTTTAGAAGCTGGAGTCCAAGATCATGGTGTGAGCAGAGTCAGGTAAGGGCTTTTTTCCAGGTCACACACTTATCGTTGTATCCAGCATGACAAAAGTGACTACAGGAGTTCTGTGGAATCTCTTTTACAAGAAAACTCATCCCGTTCATGATGATTTAACTGCCATGACCGAAGTGCTTCCCAAAGGCACCATTTACTAATAACATCACCTATGGGGGTTGCAATTTAAATATGAATTTTAGGAGGATGCGGTAATCCAAAGTATAACAATGATTTTAGTGTAGTGATGCCTCAAACTATAACAATGATTTTAGTATAGTGATGCCTCTTTAAATACAATATGAAAGACATGATGCATAAAAAGTAATACATAGGCTGGACTTCATTAAAATTAAAAAAAATTGTTCTGTGAAAAAATAACATCAAAAGAATTATAAAATATTTTCAATCACATCTGATGAAGGACTGTTATCCATAAATATAAATGATTATTAAAACTTAACAATAAACAACCTTTGGAAGGTTGGGTGGTTTCTTACAAAACTAATCATTTTGTTGGCATATGATCCAGCGATTGCACTTCTTGGTATTTATTTTCCCAAAAGTGTTGAAGACTCAAGTCCAAACACAAACCTGCACATGAAGTTTATAGCAGTTTATGTATTATTGTCCCAATTTGGTAACCACTAAGATGTTCTTCAGTAGATGAACGGATAAATAAACTGTAGTACATCCAGAGATAGAATATTATTTAACACCAAAAGTAAATGAGCTATCAAGCCATGACAGGACATGGAAGAACCTTAAATGCATATAAACAAGTGCAAGAAGTCAACCTGAACACACTATGCTCTGTATAATTTTGACTACATATCATTGTGAAAAGGGTAAAGCTATGGAGACAGTAAAAAGATCTGTTACCAGGGATGGGGAGGGTGGCGGAGAAATTGGCAGAGAACAGAGAATTTTTAGGGTAGTGAAAATACTCTGTGATGTTTTAACAATGGATATCTGCCATTACACATTTGTCAAAAACCACAGAATGTCCAACAGTAAAAGTGAACCCTAAGGTAAACTACAGACTTTGAGTAACTATACTGTGTCAAAGTAGTTTCATCTATGGTGAAAAATGTAGAATTCTGGTGACTGATGTTGATAAAGGTGTTGGCTATGCATTTATGGAGAGAAAAGGTATTTGGGAAATCCTGTTCCTTTCTTTCAATTTTGTTTTAAACCTAAAACTGATCTAAAAAATCAGTCATAAAAAATTATATTGTACAATTTAAATATAAACAATCTTACTTCTTAATTAGATTATAGTAAGTGAATTAAGATAGAAAAGTTAAGAACCATATAATTTCACCCTGGCTGGTGTGACTGAGTGGACAGAGCGCTGGCCTGCTAGCCTAAGAGTTGCTAGTTCAATTCCCAGTCAGGGCACATGCCTGGGTTCTGGGCCAGGTCCCCTGTAGGGGGCATGTGAGGCAACCACACATTGATGTTTCTCCCTCTCTTTCTCCTTCCCTCTCCTTTTTCTAAAAATAAATAAAATCTTTAAAAAAGAGAAATGTTTCTACTTCTCTTTGAAGAATAATTTGGAAATATTATTTAAGCTAATGTAATGCCTTAGTGCCAAGAAATATGATTCCTTAGCATATACCTAACAGAAACTTTTTTACATTCTCACAAAGGGACATAAACAAAAATTGCCCTAATAATGTTTGTCACAGCAAATACTATGAAAGAACTTAAAGATCTCTCTAATCAATCAACACATCAATCCATAGTAATTAAAAGGAAAATAAAGCAACATTTAAAGTAGATGACGGAAAGCCACATTTATTAAGATAGAGTTGCCTTCCAAACATAATGTTGACCTAATAAAAATGTGGAGGAATAGAGAAATACAACTCAACATTTAATGCTTATTCATAAATGAAAAAAATTAATCTGTTAAAGATATAATGTATTAAATAAAAAATCAACTCTGAAGACAGAAATTATCTCCTAGTATAGAAGAGAAGGAGCATATAGAGCACCATCCCAAATAGATTTTAAAGTTTTCTTTCTTAATTTCAACCATAAATAGATGAGTATTCAATGTGATTTTTATATGTAATAATAACATGGTTATATGAATGATATATTTCATATTTATTTTTTAAATATACTCAATGCAGTCATAATGAAAAGACCTTGTCTTATTTAAAAATGGTGAATTGATACCCACTTGAACATTTTAGATTTAAATTTTTTTTATAGAAAATACAGAAGACTGGCAAAGATTAAGATTTAGAACACTAACATTATAACCCAAAGAACTGAGCAGTTCTAGAGAGAGAACACAGCAAATGTATCTGGAGAGAGTATACTTACTCGATCGTTTTGAAAAAAATTGATAATTCTTAATAAAATTAGTGTGAAGTGCCACCTGACCTAGCAAATACATTTCTGAATATATTCCCCAGAAGATTCCATTACTCCTCTGTCAGAGCTGCAGTGTTGCCAGTTAAAATATAGGGTCTACAGTTTAATTAAATTTTGGATGAACCATAAGAATAAACTTCTAGTGTAAGTACCTCCAAGCTTTTCCCGGCACATTCTTACACTGAAAATTTATTTGTTATTTATCTAAAATTAAAATTTAACTGGGAGTGTTATATTTTTATTTGTTAAATCTGGCAATTCTAATAAGGATCCATGTAAATTACTTAGTTAGCTGAGAGCTGAAGGCAATGAAATTTTTATTCTCTACACCAGTGGTTCTCAAAGGTTGGTATTTGAAGCAACAGACAGCAGCAACATACCCTAAGAACCTGTAAGAAATGCAAATTCTCAGGCTTCATTCCAGTTCTACTGAATGAGAAACTCTGGGCCTTGTGCCCAGCAATTTGAGTTTTTACTAGTCTTCTGATGCTCACTAAAGTTTCAGAAACACTGCTCTATGCAAACAGAGAAGATGTTTGAGATATCATTACCCCTTTCCTCAATTACTGTCACAGAACAACATTACATCCATCCCTGCTCTGTTCCAATCCACACTGGATAGAGCAGCTGAATTCTATCAGATGTTTACTCACAGGCCCAAAACACTTTATGGCTTCAGATTATCACTATAATAGCAATTAAATGTGTTTTACACTTGCAGAACTTTTTCTGTCTAGCTGCCTGCCTTTCATTGAGTCACTCAATTTTTTTAGGCTCTGACTTCTGGTTTTGTTTGATTCCTCCTGTACTGAGCTCTTGAATTTCAATGCTTTTATCAATCAACACAAATAAACAGTTTTCTCTGTCTGGAACAGTTTGCCTCCCGCTTCATTCCTGTTTTGCCTTGCTAACTCCAATTTATAATTTAATTGTATGTTAAAATTAGCTACCATAGGGAAACCTCCCGTGGTACTTAAAACACTGTAATTGTATTCCGTGGAAGATAATCACTGTATACAGCCCAAATTTGAGTGCCCACCTCTGTGAGGACAAAAAGTGCCTACATCACTTGGAATTTTGAATCAGAGATTGTTCTATTCTACCCATAAATGAAAGTATAATTGAATGAATGAATAATTTTATTTATATCACATAGCCTCAAGGACACAAATTTTATACCTTGTTTTATAATTCAATTCTGCTGCTCAAATTTTTCCAGTTTTGATCATTAGGAGCTCTTTCACTTTGCTCCTGTGTTCCTTTGATGCGTGTGTGTCTGTGTGTGAGTGTGTGTGTGTGTGTGTGAGAGAGAGAGAGAGAGAGAGAGACTGACTTAATTGTTGGTACTACAGGATACTTTGAGATCATTTCGTATACGTTCTACTGCAGAATTTGAAGCAATCATTTGTCTAAGGATCTTTTGTTCTCCTGAAGAACAGTATTAAAAACCAAAATCTGAGTGCTAAGTATGCTTATTGCTACTGAGGTGTCATTGTTTCTAGTCCCTCTCAGCAGGGAATTATTATTATTATTATTTTTAAGATTTTATTTGTTTTATCTCTAGAGGGGAAGGGAAGGAGAGAGGGAGAGAAACATCAATGTGTGGTTGCCTCTCTTGTGTCCCCTGCTGGTAACTGACCTGCAACCCAGGCATGTGCCCTGACAGGGAATCGAACTGCAATCCTTTGGTTCACAGGTCCACACTCAATCCACTGAGCTACACCAGCCAGAGCTCAGCAGGGAATTATATATGTGTATACTAACTTGTATATTTGTTTATCTATAAATATTTCTGTATGTAATCATCAATATCTGTATTAAGGTAAACATAAATTCATGCTAATTTTTCCAACATAATCCAATACTACATAGATCATTCTAGAATCCTCCCCTTCCTTTTGCATAGCTTCCTATTCCAACAGGAATAGAAACCTGGCTGCAACCATCCACTACCCACTTACTTAACTTCCATTGCACTTCCATGCTAGACATTAGGAAATGTTAACATTTTTCTGTATGGGATTCAACTTTACCACTTACAGTGCTGTGTTTATGTATAGCTTCTTTTACCTTTAAAGACTTCATCTTATTTCCAAAGTTACTTAGCTCATCCTGTTACCTCCCCACTCCCTCTCAGAATGTTTTAAAACAGGAGAAATTTGAATGAGCTAACAAAGAACAATGCCTCAAACTTTTTCTCAACTACCTCTATCCAAGCCTAGATATGGATTTGTAATGGAAACAAGACTGTATTCAATACATTAATACTTGATTTTCATGCAAGTGTTACTTTTGATTAGAAGCCATGAAGCTTAATAGTCTGGTTTCTTCAAATCATAATTGGGGTTATAGGGAAAGACAAGTATGCAGAGAAATCAGCATCCCCAAACTGATTAGTATCAAAATTATTTTTAGGGGAGTGAAAAAGTAAAATGACATTAACTATTTCATTGAAACCACCTGAAAGCATACAGTGAATGAAACAATACTTCTTCTCTGACCAATGTAATTGTAAACATGAGAACACCTGGCTATTTTAGTTATATCCTTTAGATAAAGCAAATAATTTGTAAAGAAAAAGGACAGTAATTCCCTATCTGGTAAAAATAGGTTTTCTTTGTAAAATAAATAAACAACATACACAAAATGATTAATATTACTTTTTTGTTCTACCTATTTTATTAATATAAAATATTTCAGAGACTTTCAGTGGCTAAGGACTGATGCACTAACATAAAACTCTATCTGTTTTTGCTTTGTTTTGTCCTAAGACCTATTGTTCATTCATCGTCACTCTGAGTCAGGCTTTAGGTACAGGAGCTCTAACCCTCACAGCTATTTGAGGTCAGTGCTATTGCTTGCAGATCACAGAGAGAACAACTAGAAGTCAGAGAGAGAGTGTAACTGTCACAAGCTACTCACTTGACATGTGACAGAACAGGGACTCAAATCTAGGGTTTTCCCTTGTCCCCAAGCTCATGTGCATCCCTGCATCTTTCTGCTCATCCCACCCCACTCGTGTTACCCGCTCTCCACCTGCACTGCGCGCGCATCTGACTCCCTGGATGCCATGCCATTGCTCCACCTCTGGGCTTGATGACCAATTTTTATGTTTACCTAATATAATACTCATGTGAGTTTTTACATAAAGAGAAATAGCAAACATTTCATTTCACATTGATTATTAATAGGTAGAATGTTTTGGTATATAAAGTGATGACATGTATTCCTAATGATTCATTATTTAACAATGAAGGAACTTCTTAATCTTGTCAATCATCTACATATGAAAAAACAGAATAATACTCCTGACTTCATGGGAGTTTTATAAGGATTAGTAAGTAATGCATGAGAAGCTTTTTTCATTGTCTAGATTTAAACACTAATTAAATAAATAATATCATTTTTAAAACATACAGAGAGAATATTCAAAACAGACAGAGATAGATTTAAAAATTGTATACTATACTCCAAATTATTACTTAAGCCTACCTCTCCCTTCAAAGTAAAATTTTGAGAATGGAGGCTGTAGCTGCTCACTAATTTGATTACAAGCTATTATATACCAACACCTTAAACATAAATAAATCTTAAATCATATGCTGAAATAATATTAATTAACCTGGAGGCAGATGACATAAAGAACATATAAAGATACCATGACCTCTTTAACTGATGACTCCTTGCTTAAGCAAACATCCTTAATGTTTTCTAAAAGAACAAAACAAACAAAAAACAAACAGAACTGTGGATCACATTCTTTATCCCACCCAAATGTGCATACTCTGTCATTCAGGGAGGGCTAAAGAAAACAAAACACAAACCATTTCACTTGGTAACTCACCAGCACCTTCATTAGTTTATTGTAACTGTAATTTTTGTCTTTGTGCTCCAAGATGCTCTCATTTTCTAAGCCAAATCAACAGTAGATGTATATGAATTTTTTAAAAGTAAATGTCTAAGAAAGAAATCTTAAATACTGGTAGCAAACTGTGCAGACACATGATTATAAAGCCTATCTATTTCCTCAGTCTTTCAATGGTTACTGTGTGCTAGCTATAAAAGATAAGATAATTAAAACAGTAATTAGAAGCTGCTAGGCATATGCCTTATCATCTGTTTAAGTCAGGAACAGTATCACATGCTGTGTAGAGCGGTGCATAGGTGCAATTTGTTTAGCCTTTCCTTCAAACAGTCCACTGGCACCTACCACATGTAGGTTTTAGCTCAGATGCACTAATTGTCTGATCCATTATATTAAAATTCATGGTCTTATTTGAAGAGATGATGATAAATAGTTATTAAAAGGATATCAAAGTGAAGGTAATTGTATAAAACAATCATTAGAGACCATATTTTGAGAAATATATCCTTTTCATCATTATTAACATCTATTTACTTCCTTAGGTTTATTTTTCTTTGTTAGTAGACATGTTAATCTTATTCAGGGAGGAAACTAAATCCTTTGTCCAAGGTTTTCCAAAATTCAAAGTCAGTGCTACTGATGTGCTTTTGCAGCTTTACTGTAATGTTTTTTTGCAGAATATTGAGTAGAATGTTAAAGTAGACCTTTTAATTTCCCTTGATCTTAATTTTAAATGGGAATCCAGTGTCTTCTTTTTGAAAAAAAAATGCTGATGTGGTGGTATTCTACACAGGAAATAGCTTAAGAGCCAAAACATTTTTTAAAATATCATCTTAGAAACAGCAACAATAAAGCATATGAAGTAGCACAGTGAAAATCAGCAAACTCAAGAACTCACAAGAAAGTGTGTAGATGCACTGCAAAAGAAACAAATGAGGTCATTGTTTTTGTTATCAGGATATTTGTTGAGAATCTAATTATTTTGTATAGAAATAAAAGATCCAGGAATATTCATAATTTTATATGGTAAAGCAATTATTTTGACCATAACATATGTGAGTGGTTTCTAAAATTGTTTGCAACCATAATGATCATTATAAAAACAATATTTAAAAATACCTATGATATGAGACCTACTTTCCTATTTTGTCAGATGGTTATGCAAATAAACCAGATAAAAATTTAGATATTGCCAAAGTTGTATATACTTACAAGTAATCAGCATCATAGAAATGAGACACCATTATTAAGAGAGAGGATTCTTAAGCAAATAGTACAGGAGATAAAAAATACATATAAAAGCTGAAGTGATCAGTTTCACATTCTATCCAATACTCGTATTCACTAGAGTAAAAGTATGGTGGGACACTGGGATAAGGACCACAATGGAGGTAGAGGGACATTTTTAAAATGAGCCTCATGATAAAACTTTCAGGTGACTTAACTTGAGGTAAATTAATATGCACCATTTCACCCTGGATATTGTCATGTAGCCTGTAGTCCCATAAATGCTGAGATTCCCATGATGGAGCTGATGGGAAGAGTACATCAAGAGAACTCATTCACTCAGTGTCCTATGGAGATTCCAAGCAAGATTCCTTTCAGGCCAAGGAATTGATCTTAATTCTTGATTCCTATTTAACTCCAAAGAAATTATCTGGTTCTAAGAAATTCAAATGATCTTGAGTCAGAGGACAAAAGTACTAACCATACTTTAATAATCATAGAGGTAATTTACAGAATCTCTCTAAAAATCAGTTTCTTTATTTGTAGAATTTATTGAAAAGTAAGAGTAATTTCCTCAACAAGTTATGGTAAAGCTCCCATGGGAGGGGGAACAATCCAAGTGTTTGATAAACTATTTAGTGAAGTACCTGCTATAATTTCTTTGTTGTATTAATAACATGAACCTGAATTTCCAGATTAAGATAGAACAAAACAAGGTTGTCTGATTTCTTTACAGACGTCAAAGAAAAATTACCGAGGGTTCCCCTAGATGTATTTGGTGTGGGTGTGGTGGTAGGGAGAGAGCATTAAATATTTCCAAATTGTTATTAAAGGAGGAAATGGTTAGGGTTATCATCCATCCAGTTCTCTAAGTCGTCCTGAAGACATGTAGATAGTCACCAAAATTTTAGAGTTTCCCAGCACACAACAAAGTGGGTACTGTCAATACAGCAACAATTTTAACTTTGGTATTTAGTTTCTATATCCTACCCATCAGCTCCAGTGCCCCCATCCCGGGTAGGAGAGCATTATGAGGAGTCCTTAGTCAGCCAGCCACATGTTTCCTGTGCCTTGGCTCTCTCTTACTAATTCCCTTCTGCCAGCTAAATTGATGTCCCTGTACGCTGCCACTACATCAAGGAATGCTTTTTATAAGTATCAGTCATGTATTGAAACAATTGAAATGAATAGACCCTGTTTCGACAAAATTTCCTCAGACCTTATGCTGCTCATTACTAGAAAATTAAATTTTTTTCTTCCTAATGAAGTTTAGAATTTGAGTCTTATTCTCTTAACCAAAAAATCAATAATAATAATAAAAAAATATGTTCCTGTAGTTTGCCAAAAGAGTCTTCAGCTAGCAAGTAATAACTTAATTTCTGTATAGCTCAGGGGGGTTGCAAAGGGAGTGTGAGAAGTTCATTATTATCCAGCAGGAAAAAAAAAGGAGCATGCTAAGAAGAAAGCAGTATCCTTCCTACTGGGATTTCTCTTGGACTACATGATTTGCATGAAGGGCGCTATATCAAACACAGTGGATGCCCTTTTTCAAATATTAATGTGAAGCTTGTTTTAAGTTTTCTCTTGACTTTGTGCCACCTTGTATCAAAGGAACTTAAAAGTAGGACTTGGGGGTGGGGAGAACTTTTCCAACTGTTTAACACTTAGTGGAATTCCTTCACATTTGATCAGTGTGCTTCAGATTTGTAACAATTTAACATATATGCACATTTTTCTAGGATGCCTGTTTTCATGATGATCAGTCTTTTATAGGTTTTTTCTGTGTGGATTGTTTAAATATTCTAAAGTGAAAGGATGTCAGAGATTGATAAGTAAGTGGCACACAGAAGCCATAAACACAGACACTGGTAGTTACTTGAATTTATTGTTGAAGGGAGAATTGCTAGTAGCTGTTATTTTATATGAAGATTCTTAGCTACTTAAGTAAAGGCTTTTAATCTCTTTTTTTCTGTCCTAACTAAAACAAATCAAATTGGGGGGCTAGTGTGAAGATGAGTCTGTCTGAGTACAGACTGAATAAAAGTAAGGCATGTGTCGTGAAATGATCTTGTCTGACTGATTCGCTGTAAGTGCATCTAGATCTGTCTCTGTCTATTTGGGTCAAACAGTAATTTGATCTTGCTGTTGCTTTTTCAATAATTTAGTGCTGCAGCAGGATAGTGAACATTCAGACATGGTTTTCGTTATTAATTTCAAGAACTAAAATTTGAAATACTTATAGTTTGAGGTCAATTTCTGCATATTTCTTAAAATACCAGATTGATGTGATATTTAAATTGAGAAAATACATCTTAAAATTTAAAACATACATCAAGAGATTTGTTGGTGCAGAAAGAAAATACTTCTATGAAATAATTTTATTGGTTAATATCGATCTACATGTTATAGGTTGTATGTTCATAATTGCTCCCCCACCTTAAGATGTCATCCTTCCTATTCTGCTTTGCTTTCTTTCTTCACCTTCCTCCAAAGTTACATTACCTGAAAAAAATCATCAGTAAATCTGTCTGTACTATAAATAGGCTTATTTCTTTTACATGCATCATATTGCTAGGACAAACAAAAACACAAGTGGTAAACAAAACTTGTTTCAGGTTTTATTTCATAATAATCAATAATCATTTGGTAGGCAAACTAGGGATTTTGACAGTGACCTCTAAGAATAAAGTTTCACATCACTCAGTAATATAGGGGACTTTCTAGAGAATATTTTCTGTTACAAACTGAATGTTCATTTCCCTCCAAAATCCGTACATTGAAAGTATACCTGCACTGCCGAGTGATGGTATTGGGAGGTGGGGGTCTTTGGGAAGTAATTAAGGTTTAGATGCCCCCATGAGGATGGAGCCTCTTGAATGAGATCAGTGCACTTGTGTGTTCAGAGTGTGTGCTTCCTCTCACTGCTCTGTCATGCGAGGATACAACCAGCAGCCATCTGTCTACTACTCAGAAGAGGGACCTCACCATGTAACCGAATGCAGACCCAGCTGCCTGCCGCTATAAAAGCCAATACTCCAGAGGCAGGTAAGGGAAAGTGGTTCATTGGCAGCTGCTGGCTATCTGGAAGATGAGGGCATCATATCTCAAATCCCTTCTTCACTTCTCAGTGGAGGCAGAGATTTTTATAAAGAGGGAGACAGGAACAGAACAAAGACATCAAAGAAAGGCATTGCAAATTTCTCTACCTGGGGATGAGCACAGTACATTCAGGTAAGGCAAGTGGTAGTCCAGTATGCATCATTCTGGTTTGGTCATCCTGGCTTCACATCATCCTGGCTCCTTGGATGAAGTCAGCAAATCTCCCGGAGCTGGGATGCTTGAAGGTTGGAGTCTATGTTTTCTGAAACTAGTTCCTAGGATTCTTACACAAACATGCTGTTCATCTACAAGCTACGTATTAGTCAGAGTCAGCACTTAGAGAAACAATGTCAAAAGAATGGTGGGGTGGGTCATTATTTTCCACTGTTACAATTTTCTACTATTACAACCAGAACCCAACCATGCTGACACTCGGATTTTGGATTTCCAGCCTCCATAATTATGAAAAATAAACTCTGTTTTTTATAAGTCACCCAGCCTCTGGTATTTGTGTTACAGCAGCTCTAACAGACTAAGGCACTTCATTTGATATGGCACCTTAAAATTGAAACTATGGGTCCCGGATAAGTAGCTTAGGTCGTTAGAACTTCAAACTGATACCATAAGGTTGTAGTTCAATCCCCAATCAGGTTACATACAGAAATCAGCCAAGAAATGAGTGAGAGGTGAAACAACAAATCGGTCTCTCTCTCTCTCTCTCTCTCTCTCTCTCTCTCTCTCTCTCTCTCTCTGCTCCACATGAGGACTCAGAGAAAAGGAGGCCATCTAAAAGCCAAAAAGATAGTTCTTACCAGAAATCCAACTATGCTGGCACTCTGACCTCAGGCTTCTTTTCTCTAGAATTGTGAGAACAGACTTTTTGTTGTTTAAGGCTCCCAGTTCATGGCATTTTGTTATGGCAGTAAGATTATAAATGCAGTGTTTGACTATATACCTACCCCCAAGTCATAAAACCATATTGATTAGTAAACTAATTTGTGCATGCTAGGTAATTTAGGCATTAAATATTTGAGATGAGTTATACAAATAAAACATGAATTAAAGGCTATCATGAGTGTTACAACAGCAGAGAGACTCACAATGTAATCTCATAGTGCCTCCTTTATAATTTAGTTTGCTTCTGTTTTCGCATGCCAAAGTACATAGTGCATTATATGCATAGTGCTACAAGCAAATATGTACTCTGAAAATAATGTATCGATTTCTCAATTTCTGTTAAACTATTTTAATGTAATAGGTAATACAATGTAATGTATTACAAATCATTTATGTTGCAATACACTAAACTAGCAAGGAAAGTTTAAAAGCCATGAACATACTGCCAAACTTAGGAATTTTAACATTGCCAGTCCCTTCTAGCTAGTCACATGCTTCTATGCTCCTGCCTCCTAGCATTTTCCCATGTCTACAGAGAGGGTTTTGTCTTCATCGCTCCCTTGTATTTAAATATAGAACTGTACTATAGAAGTTATTTCAACCAAAACAGCATACTGTACATTTTTGCTTATTTCTGGACGTTATAAACATTTTGTAAGTCAATCTACTTTGTGATTGGCAGAGGATGTCCACTTCCTAATCACTAAAACCTGTAACATGTTATCTTATGTGGCAAAATACTTTGCAGATATAACTAATTTAAGAAGAACCTTGACATAGGGAGGTTTTCCTGACTACCTAGTGTAGACCCAATGCAATCACAAGGATCTTTATAAGTGAAAGAAGGAGGTAGGGGAGTCAGATTCAGAGAAGGAGATGTGATGATGGTACCAGAGGTTGGAGTGATGTAAATGCTGGCTGAGAAGGAAGAAGGAAATTATGAGCCAAGGTGTATGTATAGCAGCCTCTAGAACTTAGAAAGGCCATGCACTCCCTCTTAGAGTCTCTGCAAAAATTCAGGCCTGTCGACTCTGATTTTAGCCCAGTGAGATGCCTTTTGGACTTCTGATCTCCATAACAGTAAGATAATTAATTTGTGTTGTTCCAACCTACTAATTTGTATTATAGCAGACATAAGAAACTAATGGAGAATTTTATGATACCTGTGTTTTTAACATACTATTACATATTCAATATATATTCATGGCTTTAAAGTTAAATATGCCATTGTATGTATGAATCAGCTACAATCTATTATTCAATTTTCCTTCATTGAACATTTGTAATGTTTCCACAAACAAAAATGTTTTTTTACTGTGTTTTGATTTTTGCTGAGAGCAATATAATTAAGAATATTAAGAACAGCTTCTATCTGGTGCTTGGTGCTAATTCTCAAAAATTTCTCTAGTTTATACAGCTGGGACTGAAATTTCACATTACAATTTTCAAGTTTTTATTTTTATAGTAAATGAAAAATTAGTATCTCAAGTAGTTATACTATTTTTTTCTCTCAGCAGCTCCCATTGCTACATAGTTTCCTGGTATATGCTATTAACTTTGTAGAGGTTATTTATTTTATATTATCGGTACTATTCTTTCATCAGTGTTTTGTCATATATTTTTTTAATTTGTTTTGTTCCTTTGCTCTTCACACAAGATTGTGTTTAATTCAATATGGTTAAAATGAGTTTTTGTATCTGTTAGGCCAAACCTTCTTTAAGAGTTTCATGGCCATTCTTAGCTCTGCATTGTTTCATATAAGTTTAAGTGGTGAAACATATTATATATAATACATTATATATAATGTAAAATTATTATACATTGTTTAAAAGATAAAATAACATAAACATTAGAGTACCTGCCACTTAGATAAAAAATAGAATATTCCAGAATCACTGATAATTCCCCTCTGGGCCTCTTCCTCAACATAATGAAAAGTCATCTGAAATTTGTGTTAAATATTCTTGTGTATATTTTTATTACATTAACTTTTTAATAAATATTCCCCCAAATCCACTGTATTCAAATTTTATGACTTGCTTGTTTTAACTGAGCACTATATTTGTAAGTATCATCCACATCATTTTTGGTTTGGAATTGGAAATCAACTGATTTTAAGTGATAATTATAAAACTAAACAACTTATTAACTGCTTCAATTATTTCTTATAATTTGGACTGTCAACTTATATAATTATTTTCAAATAAATTAGTTTTTTCTATTCCAGTTCTTGTGATAATATTTATCCTAATTTTACTGTGTTGACTAGCTACTTCTGTCAAAATATTGAAAATTAAATATCAATAAAGTTGATTTACTTGACATTGCTTTTTAAAAAAGTTTCCACAATTTCTTTTCATTAATTATATGTATGGTGAGATTTTGTTATACACCTTTAATGAGATTGGTAAATTTGCTTCTTGCATTGAACATGTTCTCCCATTAAACCAACTTCATATCCTGAAATAAACCTAGAGAGGTCATGATTTAATTTTGTTCAATGTTAAAAGCATAAAATAAGCTATCACAAGCTAAGGTAAGCACAAAAGAAAATTTAAAGGATACATTTTTGTCAACAAAAAAATTATTATGTATAATGTTAAAATGAGAAAGATGTAAAGGAAATCAACCCACTAAAAAAGAGATCAATAGTATTAAATCCAAGCATAAGACAAGGCAGATATAGGAAACAGATAAATAGCACTTCTATAATACACACACATGCACATATATTTCTGTATTGTCATAGTCAATGACAACACATGTGTGTAATGCATGTACGTGTGTGCAAGTGTACACATGTACACACGTATACATGTGTATTTGTTCTCACATGTTTAAACTTCAGTCACCTTCAAAGTACTCTCCATTTGATGCAGTACACCTATTGAAATTTTTTTCCACTGCTTAAAGCAGTTTTTGAACTTGTTGATTTTGATGACTTTCAGTGTTCTTGCCATTTTTTGTTTCACCTCTTCCACATCGGCAAAACATTTCCCTTTGAGGACTTTCTTTATCTGGGAAAATGGAAGTTGCTTGGGGAAAGATTGGGTGAATGGGAAGGGTGGGGCATGGGGGTCATGTTGGTTTTGGTCAAAAGCTGCTGAACACTAAGGGTGGTGTGGACAGGTATGCTCATAAAACACCCATCAGGAAATGCACAAATTCATTGAAAGAGGCTTCAAAAAACATTCACTGAAGCTGAAGGCATCCTCTCACAACACCACCAGGTGGTACGCTGAAACAGATGGGTTTCCAGAATAATCACCTAGGGAAGAAGCCTGTACTTAAAGGGTCTGCCTTCCAGAAGTTAATTCCATTTTGGGGGTTCCCCCATTGTATGTATATTCATTCACTAGAATTTAAAACACAGTGGATGGGCTAAATAGCACTGAAAGAACTGACGTAAAAATTAGTGAAGTAACTGTGAGACCTGAAGAATGAATCAAAAAAGGTGGAAAATAAGAAAAACAAAACTTAAACACATGAAAATGGAGTGATGATTTCCAACATATTGATTTAATGTTCTAGAGGTGATAATTAAACTTATTTTTCCATTTTTCCCTTCCAAAAATTTAGATGCATTGTTTTAGGCAGAGAGAAGTCAGAATTGTTTTAGCCAGGATAGGATATTGCCAAGGGTATATGAAGAGAAGGGAGAAGCACCAGATACTTGGCAGCTTAAATAATGATGGAACATGATAGGGAATGAAGAATATGGTTGAAAGTTGACAGACCAGAATCATTAGATTTGGTGTGGCATATGGGTTTTAAGGAGTAAACAGCATCACTGAGCTGGACATTTGGCCATGAGGAACAAGGAGCTACTCAACCTCCAGGATAGTGTAATGGGAGGTGAGAAATACAAATATCCATTGCTGAAGAGGATTATAGGCAGGCAGTGTTCTCAGCTGAGAATGAAGGTAAAATGATAATAATCCCTGGCTGGTGTAGCTCAGTGAATTGAGTGCTGGCCTGAAAACCAAAGGGTCACCTGTTTCATTCCCAGTCAGGGCAAGTGCCTGGGTTGTGGGCCAGGTCCCCATTAGGGGGTGTGTGAGCGACAGCTACATATTGATGTTTCTCTCCCTCTCTCCCTCCATTCCCCTCTCTCTAAAAATAAATCAATAAGATAGTTTTTTAAAAAGAATAATAGAGCACAAACACTTAAACATTTGGAAAATTTAGATCTAATATGTTTTTCCAAAAGTACAGAAATATTTTAGGAGTTAGAAAATGGAGTTAGAATGAAAGATTTAAAATTCCAGGAGATAAGATTTCAGGAGGTGGAGTGAGCTGAGAGTCCTGGGTACCTGGTGGTGTTGGATTTAAAAATAAATAAAGAGCATAATTAAGTTGGTTTCAATTGTTTTAAAACAGACATATGCTTCAAAAAATTTTGTACTCCAGGATTATCACTGCTTCCCTTTCCAACTAGCCTTAAATTGTAAAAATGGATTTTGAAAGTTTTAATACAGAATTTTAAAGGTTTTTTATTGTAAGAGTTTTTTTAGAACATCTAATTTATCTAAAGTCAGGAATTTTAATGATATATTCACTTAAAAGTACTTAGTAATAATTTTGGATGCTTTATTTTTTCTAGACATATGTTATTTGCTGTACCCAAATTTACATTGACCTGACTATCATCTGAGTACTAAGTTAATGCCTGAGCAACACTGGAGTGTTTCTGAAGGAGTTTGCTCACTTACCACCCTTTAACAGGAAGGTGTATTCAGTTATCAGTATACTGAAAGTGCGTAGTAACAATAGTACCTTTTGGTGGTTATTTGTTTTCATTTATTTAAATTAAATTTATTGGAGTAATATTGGTTAATAAAATTATATAGTTTTCAATTGTACAATTTTAAGATATATCATCTGCATATTGCATTTTGTGTTTACCACCCAAAGTCAAATCTTTTCTGATCATTTATATTTGACCATTTTACCCTTTAGTATGCAACTCACCCCCCTTCTATTCATTTAAAACTTTTGTTTCTACTGTTTTGTTTCATAAGGCAGGAATGAAAGTCTGGTAATAACTGTGACAGAATAACCCAGGAAACAAGGAAGCTTAATATCAACTGTTGAAAAATTATTTAGTCAGGTAGCATTCTTATGAGATTTTAGTGCTCCCTGTGGCATGCATCACGCAAAAATGAGAACAGACCTTTCAGTCTTTATTAGTGTGTGTAGGTATGGGTGTCTGTATATGTATGCAAGATGTGTGGATCCATTTAGAATTTTCTCTGGATGTCTCTTATTCATCAGAAAAACTAAAACAGCCCAGTTTTCCAGACACCATTTATTGAAGATACTATTTTGACTCCATTGTATGTTCTTCCTTCCTTTGTCAAATATTAATTGACCATAAAGGTCTGGATTTATTTTTGGGTTTTCTATTCTGTCACATTGATCTATATAGCTATTCTTATGCCAGTACCAGGTTGTTTTGATTACAATAACTTTGTAGTATATTTTGATATCAGGTATTGTGTGATACCTCCAACTTTATTATTCCTTCTCAAGATTGCTGAGGCTATTAGGGGTCTTTTAGGGTTCCATACAAATTTCTGAAATACTTGTTCTAGATCTGTGAAATACACCATTGGCATTTTAATAGGAATTGCATCGAATCTATAAATTGCTTTGGGCAGTATGGACATTTTAATTATGTTAATTATTCCAATCTATGAACATGGTATATGCCTCCACTTGCTTATATCTCCCTTAATCTCTTTCTTCAATGTCCCATAATTTTTTGAGTACAGGTCTTTTATCTCCTTGGTTAATTTTTTTTCCCTAGGTAACTTTTTGTTGCAGTTGCTGTTTATTGTTGTTATTGTTGCAATAGTAAATGGGATTGTTTCTTAGTTTCTCTAATAGTTCATTATTGGTGTATAAAAATGCCATCGATTTCTGAGTATTGATTTTGTATCCTGTTACCTTGCAGAATTCATTTATTTGGTTTTAGTTTTCTGATGAAGTCCATAGGGCTTTCTGTGTACAATATCATGTTGTCTGAGAATAATGACAGTTTTACTTCCTCTTTTCCAATTTGGATGATATTTATTTCTTCTTTCTATCTGATCACTATGACTAGATATCCAATAATATGTTGAATAAGAGTGATGAAAGCGGACATCCTTTTCCCTGATATTAAAGGAAAAGCTTTTAGTTTTTTCCCATTGAGCATGATGCTGGCTGTAGGTTTTTCATGTATGACCTTTTTATGTTGAGGCATGATCCTTCCATTCCCACTTTGCTGAGAGTTTATATCATAAATGGGTGCTGGATTTTATCAAATGCTCTTTATTCCTTTTATCTTTAATTTTGTTTATGTCACGTATTACACTTATTGATTTGCAAAAATTGTACTAACCTTGCATCCCCAGAATAAATCCCACTTGATTATGGTAGGTGATCTTTTTAATGTATTGCTGGATCTGGTTGGTTAATATTTTGTTGAGGAATTTAGCATCTATGTATAGAAATATTGGCCTAAATTTTTTTTCTTTGTTGTGTCCTTATCTGGTTTTGGAATTAGGGTAATATTGGCCTAGTATTATCAAAGGGGCTTGGAAATCTTCCCTCCTCTCAAATTTTTTTGAATAGTTTGAGGATAGTTGTTAGTTCTTCTTTGAATGATGGTAAAATTCACTCCTGAAGCCATCCAATCCAGGAATTTTGCTTGCCAGGAGTTTTTTGATTACTGCTTCAATTTTGTTAGTTGTTATCAACCTATTCAGGTTTCCTGATTATTTCTGATTCAGTTTTGGGAGATTTTATGTATCTAGAAGTTTATCCATTTTGCTGATCTTCAAACAGCCTAAGTGGTCACCAGTAGATGAGCTGTGGTACATTTACACAACAGAATACTACACAACAGTTAAAAAAAGAAGGGACTCTCACTTCTTGCATAACCATGGATGGACCTGAATCTCTTATGCTAAGTGAAATAAGCCAGTCAGTAAAATACAAATACTACATGATCTCACTTATTAGTGGAATCTAATGAAAAAAAAATGAACTAATGAGCAAAACAGAAAAAGAAGCATAGATATATGGAACAAACTGACAGCTGTCAGAAGGGTGGGGTACAGGAGGACTGGATAAAACATAACCCATGGATGCAGAAAACAGTTTGGGGATTGCCTGAGGGAGTTGAGGAAGGGCTGGGTGGAGGTGGGCAAAAGGGGAAAAAGTGAAGACAACCAAAATAGCATAAACATAAAATATAATTAAGAGAAAACTACAACAGCTTTTTAGAAGTTTTTTTCAATATATTATTTATTTATTTTTAGAGAGAAGGGATGGGGAAGAGAAAGACAGAGAAAGAGATAACCAGTGAGTGGTTGCCTCTCATATAACCCCAGTTGGGGACCTCTCCTGAAACCCAGGCATGTGCCCTGACTGGGAATGAAACTGGCGACCTTTGGTTCCCAGGTGGGTGCTCAGTCTGCTGAGCCATGCCAGGCAAGGTGCTTTTTAGAAGTTGTATGCAAGTGGTGAGTGACTTTTTTTTTTTTTTTCATTTAAAAAAATCATTATTGTCTTATTTGTACCTCACACTGAGAGGTAAGTAATCCCTCTTGGCTTATTTCATCCTCTACTGAAAAACTCTTATGGCTACAACCTTAGTAATCTTATCCTCAGTTATGGTATCTAAGATATTTCTACAAGTCCTTCTAGAATTTTTAAGAAGAAAACAGTTTTTGCAGAGTTCATTTACCAAAGCTGATTTAAATGAAAGCATTTACTTTTCATTATCACAGCCACAAAACAAAACTTACAGACATAATATCCTGTAAGGTAGGTTTGCATATCATCAGGGAAAAAAAATAATGTGGAAGGTTGCACACTAAACTGTTAATAGTCATTACCTCTATAAAGAGCAATAATCAAAGAAGAGCACAACTCACATATGGATTTTGTGTTGTTGAAAATTTAGATTCAGATGCATTTTATAATTAAAAAGTGAAAACCTAAAGTTTGAGAAATTCACACTAAATTTTCCATTTTATGAAGCAGAAGGTGAAACTCGAAGACAAAAACCTAAAAGTAATTCTGGAAAAGAAACAAAACTGAACATATCTGTCACTTAAAGGAATAAATGTATGAAAACAAAGGCTAGTCAACTGAAGCCAGGAGTTAGACATAAATTCCCTTCAGGTTCTGCAGTCCAGAGGTAATCTGGCTGACACCAAACACCCAAGGTATTTATCTAAAATGATTCACAAAAAAAAAAAAAGAAGTTTACTTTTTTGATCCCCATTTATCTCAGAATGTAGGCCAAGGATCAATACTCATCTGAAGCTAATACTGTAAGTCAACGTTCTTTCTTTATATTTTCTGTTATATTTGTCTGTTAGTTATCTTGATTTAGAGCTAGCTTGAAATAAAGATAAACAGAGCAATGAGAATGCTGTAGTGGCCCATAACAAACCATCCATCTTCAATCCACATATTTCCCCCAGTTTCATCAAACTTGAACAGCAAATCTCCATCTTCTTTACAGACTTCACAGATCCTCAGCACATGAGCCATTGCACTGTGAGCTAATGGGCCTCATAGCCACTTGGAAAAGAAGTTTGATTTGAATAGCAGAAATTTCATATATAACATAATGAATGTTTTTATTTTGACAAAGCAGTGACAGGCGGTAGACAATCAGAAATGATTCAACTCAGCCAATTTGTAAAAATCTATCTTTCATGTAGAACATCAAAATGGTTATGCTTTGACTCACCTTGGCTGCTATAGCACTTCATTTTAAAATTTATCTAGTAAATGTAATTATCATGATAGAGGCCATCCCTTAAACTTGAATGCTGTGTAATATCTGCACTGTTTAAATTTTTAGAAGTGTCTGGGAAATTATAAATGATAATTGAGTAAATATTTTTATTCATATAATCCCTGTATTCAAATACCTCTAATAAAAAGCTACCTTTTAAAAGTAAGCTATTATATAGTCTTAAAAAGTTCAGTCCAAAACCAAGTTTTTTAAAATTATTTTGCTGGTTCAATTTCTGTGTAATATTAAATATTTTCTAAGTTAATACTAATCAAACTAATGATGTCACATAGAAGAGAACATCAAGCAAAGCATGCTCAATTATCCATATTTAAGTGTATATTTATAAGCTAAATGAAGTAATCAATACTTTTATTTTGGGCCTGAACAGTGACATCTTAAAAAAAAAGGAATAAAATTAATTAAATTCCACACATAACTGATATCATATGGTATTTGTTTTTCTCTGACTGGCTTATTTCACTTAGCATAAAGTTCTCCAGGTCCATCCATACTGTCACAAAGGGTAAAATTTTATTCTTTTTTACAGCTGAGTAGAATTCCTTTGTGTAAATGTCCTATATTTGTTTTATCTACTCATTTACTTATGGGTACTTGGGCCACTTCCATATCTTGGTGATTGTACATAATGCTGCAATAAACACAGGGGTGCTTATGTTCTTCTGAACAACTATTTTGGATTCCTTCAGATATATTCCCAGGAGTGGAATACCTGAGTCAAAAGGCAGATCCTTTTTTTAATGTTTTGAGGTATCTCCATACTGCTTTTCACAGCAGCTGCACCAGTCTGCATTCCTACCAACAGTGCAAAAAGGTTCCCCTTTCTCCACATCTATGTTGGGACTTGTTTATTTATTGATGGTAGCATCCTGATGATAGTCATGTGTGAGATACCTCATTGTGGTTTTAATTTGAATTTCTCTGAAAATTAGTGACATTAAGCATCTTTTCATATGTCTACTGGCCATCTGTATGCCTTCTCTGGAGACTTTTGCCCATAATTTTTTTATTGAGCTGTTTGTTTTGGGGGGGCGGGTATTGAGATTTCTAAGTACTTTATAAATTTTGGATATTAACCCTTTATCAGATGAATTGATGAATATGTTCACCCACTCTGTGGGTTATCTTTTTTATTTTGTTGTTGCTTTCCTTTAGGAAAATAGGGACAGAGGCATAGATGGAGAGCAGGATGACAGCTTGGGAGTGGGTTTAGAGGGTAGAGGGATTGAGCAAAAAGGGAAGAGGACTCATGGACATGGACAACAGTGTGGTGATTGCTTGGGAGGAGGATATAAGGGGACTAAATGGTAATGGAAAGAATACAATAAATATTAAATAAAAACAACAAAAATTAAAAATACACACATTAATGAACAAATTTGCTTCCATAGTTGATAGAATTATTCTGTTTCTGCTTTTGGTGAATATAGTCATGGATGCACTTCACTATTTCTGGAAGCTGTAGCCCAAGTTATTAATGGAATTGGGAGAGTATATGGGACATTCATTTTGGTAGATATAAACATAGAATTGTCCCAGTTCAGCTGAAAGGTTTACCTAACCACTACTGAAAACGTTAAGACTTTCATCATCTATTTCTCAAAAAAAAAAAAAAAAAAAAAATTGAACACAATATTCTAGGGACTACTTTAAAA
Organism: Anoura caudifer; assembly: GCA_004027475.1. Taxonomy (NCBI): domain Eukaryota; kingdom Metazoa; phylum Chordata; class Mammalia; order Chiroptera; family Phyllostomidae; genus Anoura; species Anoura caudifer. The sequence goes on from PVKU01009358.1 coordinate 51,976, forward strand.
TCAAATTGTCACTCAAAGTCACATTTTTCTAGATCATACTAAATATGGAATTCTACTCAAAGTTAATTGAAATTAATTTGAAACAATATCTTTTAAATTCCTTATATTCAAACTGATATAGACTTTATTGGTGACTAGAAACCAAAGTAAATGACAAAATCAGTTTTAAAAATAATGAGCATATCAGCAATAATTTTGTCATGAACAACAGGGTAATTAGAGATCAAAGAAATTGTCTAGAACAACAAACACTGAATATATATCTTTCAAATTTTACATTAGTCATATAACAAATTTTATCAGTAATCTGTAACATAAATTCAAAGATTTATTCCTAGGCAAAGTCCTTTATATTTAGATAATTCAATAAAAGGTGTGCAAATAGCTACATTTCACTGGATTTCTTTCCACTGTAGTTTAATTTAATAAAGTTGTACCCTGTAGTTCTAAATCTTGGCTGCACCTTAAAATCACCTCAGAGCTTAAAAATACCAATTCTGGATTCCAATGAAAACCTAGAGACTTTAACTGGAACTGTGATAGCACCTATATGGTATCAGTTCTAGATGATTTTGAAAGTCAAAATGTTTAGGTATGTTTAGACTTCCCCAAGCATCCAAATGTGAAGCCAAATCTAACAATTTCTGACCTAACAGTCGAAGCAACCTCTCTCTAAAAACAGTAATACTCAAAGTTGGCTGTGATTTCCTGTGATCTAGGAAATCATAAATCCCACCACCGGTGCTCCTGCCTGTGCACTACTTACTTATATGTAGTCTCTGGAAATTCCACCAACCTATATTTTAAAATATTCCATAGATGGTTTTGATGCACCATCAGAACCAGTATTTAGTAATGAGAACCATGGTTTTAAAATATAAACTTTTATTTAATCCTAATATATTATTTGTTGATTATTTTATTAACAGCATTATGTATATTTATTACTATTATCTATATATTACTAAACAGATAATCATTTGTATTACTATATTATCTGGTATGAGTTTGTAACTCTTAAATTCTATTTATATTTTGGTTTAATTTTTTAGGGACTCCAGTTCTCACCCTGAAGTTCTCTACATAATTTACCCAATCTAATTTATAAGTAAGCACACTGTGGGCTGAAATTAGAAGTAATTAGGCTAACAAAGCTGTTGGACCTCCTATACTTAGCAAGCAAATTATATGGTAGTATGCAAGTCATTTAATGGTAATGCAACTGAATGTCCTGATATAATTTATTTATAGTCTCACCACTAGAAAGCAGGATACATCCTTCTGAGAGGTGTTGCCCTGCCATTTTGAGATATATTTTTATTAAGGTAATATAAAAGAATTTCCCAACTGTATTAATATTGTGAGCAGAGAGTAAGAACCTAAGTGAAGTGTGATTACCAACAGTATTGACTGAGAAGCGTAGAACATTTGAAATGAAATTAAGAATAAATAACTACAAAGTGAGGGTGAGGAAAATTTATGGTTCATATTTAACTTTGAGTGGGAGCTATTTCCTTTCTTATCTAAATTGTTTTAATCTTCTTGATGGCACTTATCAACTTAATCCATTAAAACTTTTATCAATCCAGATTGGGAAGAATAAACAAATGCACAAACTGCAGAGTGGTGTGAGAAATAACAAAGGAAATTGTGTGATTTCGGTTGTTGGATACTATTATAGTTTATTACTACAAATCCTATTCTTTTAACATGCAAAATGAAAATCTACAGAGAGTAACAAGATTTACCAATATTTTGTTTTACAAATATTAATTTCACACTAGTTTGAAGCCATAATGGTTTTCTGACATTCTAAATTTACAGATGTAACATTCTCATTTTGAGTACTCTAGTATAACATATTTATTTGTGGAAGTGCAGGAAATTCAACATTTGTGGTTAAACCAGTCAAATGTGTATATGGATACTATCCTTTTTATCAGCTTTTTACATAACAGGACTTCTTCAAATAATATTCCAGTTGTTTTAGGTGCTAGACGAACATAACTTCTATGGCAGACTTGTCTGAGTCATCAATCATATTAGAGGCAATTCAACATAGGTCACAGGAAAGGAGAGATTGGGCATTTATTGAATAGCTGAATGTGTCAGATACCAGATGTTTCACACGCAATCTCTCATACCATCAGTCATTACACTCTGTTGGTTCTTCCTACTAAACACATCTTAACCTGCCCTTTTTTCTTCATAACACTACTTGCCCTTAAATTATTTCAGATATAAACCATCACTTCTTCTTGGGATACTCAGATTATTTTCTAACTTCTCCACCTGCCAAGAATTTTTATTTCATCATTCTGCCATCACTAATTTTCTTTCCAAATGACAGATTTAATCATGTTTTTTAGTGTCTCTTGAAATTATAAATCACTTGACTTTGAAATGAATAATATATAAGATTATTCCTGGCCTACACACAAGCCCCATTTCCACAACTTCTACCAATCCTGCATTTTCCCACCCTAAATGTAACCTATGATCAAATTACTTACAACATCTGGTATATGAATAGCATTGTGTATGAAACTCCATTTATCCAGTTTTCTATTTTGCCATTCTCTCAAAATGCCATGTGCTCTTCACAAATTCCCAATGTTCAAGCTGTTGACTTACACCCTTCTCAGTGTTCCCATACCTACTCTGCTCCAGTCACTGCTCTACCAATATCTGTCATACTCCATTTAATCAAAATTTAGTTAGCAAAAGAAGAGCACAAATTCCGCATTTCTTCAATTAAGAATATTCCTCCCTGAGATAAATCAGATTATTGTATTAAAAGATCTTCCAAGAGATTCAACCAAAGGAAACTCAAGCTATCTCTATATTCACAGGCAAGATAATTACTGTGATCCTTACTTTCCTTATCTGTAAAGTCATTGTAATGGAATAGTATCCATTCCATCGAATAATAGTATCTTGAAGAACATGTTTTGTTTTCCTGCCCTCACTTGTATGTGACCCACTTCCTGATTAGGCAGAGAAACCCATATAATCAGGCAAGATTAAAATTGGTCAGGTTGACTTTAATCCGACCTCCTTTATGTCTGAGAGAATTTCAAGATCATGACACAAACAAGAATTTTGAAAATGCAAGCCTTTTACTTTGTAAGTGTGTGATTTATGAAATAAAAAAAAATGTTTCTGAACCTAAAGCAAAGCTGAAAATTTCAGGTTTAAAATTTAGAATTCCCCACATCATTTTCAGGAGACTAGATAAGGACTACAAGAGTGAAAAAGATAGAGGTACAAGTGGGTGGAATTCAAAGAAGGGGCCACCACCTATGATGCTACCTAAGGACAAATTACATTGGAAAGCTAATAAAAGGTTCTGGAAGTGTGATGATCAAAAACTATTTCAGTTATGTATCTATTTATTCTGAAGAGAAGCAAGATTCTCAAGATATTCCTTCAGTCTTATAAAAGTCTCAGCAAATAAATAGTAACAGTGGAGATTCTCTCTATTTCCATGACAATTATCATGACCAAATCAAATTAGGCTTCTGAATATGCTTTATGAACTACAAGGTGTAAGAAAATTTTTAACATGATCTTAAAGTCTTGAAGATTTCACCTCATTTTTCACCCATACCACATTTTCCTCAATTTATTAAAATTTCAAGTAATATACTGATTTAGAGACAGTACTTTATAAAGTAAAATTAAACATAAAGTCAACATAGGATGTTCTGGAAAATAAGAATTTGACACTCGTATTATCTCTAATGCTTAGGTGGAGGGATTAGGAAATAGTCAGAGATAGTTGTGCGCTGAGGAAAGATGTTCTCTTTATATACACAGTCCTAGTGCTCTCAGTGATCGTAGGTCCTCACTAAGTGATCAATACACTTCATCTTGGGCAGTTTTTTATTCTCACCCTGTTGGTACATTCTAAAATCAACTTAGAAATGTCCACACATCTTCCTTTTCCACTGTCTACCCTGCTATGCCTGTTCATAGCAGTTCTCTCTTCATCCAGTTTCCTAAGCAGGTATCTTAAAAGAATACAAAAACATTTCCTGGGCTCAGATGAAATAAACATAAAGCAATATGGAAATTTAACTATTATCAGATATGTAGATCCATCTAGATAGCCAAACAATGTCAAAACAAAGAAAATCAAATTATCTAGTCTGATAAAACAAAATGGATAATTGCCGTATGCCCACCTCTTTTTCCACTCTGTGTACCTGAGGCTTATTTATTCCTAATTTCATTGCAATGTATGAGCATCTCTGAAGCTTGACTAAACCTAAAGATGCTTGTATACTCACAGAAACTTTAGTTCCAAAAATACAATAAAAGATGTATTTTCTATGTGGGTGCATATAACATTCTAATTAGTGACAAAATTTATTTTAGTTTTGACATGATGGTTGTCAAATAGAAACCTGTCATTTATAAAACTGAGAAGTCTTTGTTGCAAGTCTGTTCATAATTCCTGGCTGGCTCTAGAATTGAAGAAACATGAAGGAAGGTAGTGTGTTTTCCTCCACTATGTCACTCTTTATAGCTTTCCTTTGTCCCTAGTCATTTTCCCTCAGGTTAGGCATGGAGGAAGAGTGTATTGAGGTGTGGGAGTGGTGGGGGAGGTTCAAGTAACTTTCAAAGACAAAATAGTACCTATTTAATATTTCTTTCCAGAATTAAAGATAGTGTATGGGAAACTTCATGCTATGAACTATTTTTCTTAAATAATTTGAACAAGATTACTTAGTAACTAAGTGGAAGATTAGACACTTAAATTCTGGTCACAGTAGCCTAAGTAAAATGAATGTTTCAATTCTGTAATTGTTGATATATTTCTTTTTACTTTGTAGTCTTTTGTATTTTAGTATCCTCATGGTTTCTCCTTAAAAAAATACTAGAACATGTCAATAATCACAAATGCACATAAATACTTATTTTCCAGAATGTTTTCAATCAAGATACTTTATGGAATGATTGGTTCCAGCTTTCTAGTCTTATTTACTACAAACCTTTACATACATCCTGTTATTCATAATAAATAACTCTAAATTCTCCCAACAGACCCGAAGGTCTCCCTCCCTTGTGACTGTAGTCCTGTCTTCCCTGGACAGTTTCCATGGCTACACCACTGAAGGCATTGCAGACACCAATTTTTCAGGCCGATTGCTCAAGCTTTTTTCCTACTACAATTTCCCTTAGACCTTTGTCAACTCTTGCTTAGTCCTATTTACGGATTCTGACTATAGCATGGTATTATGCAGAACTATCATTTCTGCTGTTGCCTACATGTTTTATCATTATAACAAATTTTGCCATGTTGCTACCTTAATTAAAATGCTCCACCTACAACAGAAAAATTTCAGACTGCTTATCGTGAAATGAAGTCATTCATAATCCTAGCCAACACGTAAAATAGTCTCGAGTTCCCAAATGCCCTGCAAATCTACCGCATTTAATCTCAAGTTACTTATCATTTTACTTTACATATCTTGCTATTGTTATCTCTTCTCTGCCTGGTGCCTGCTGTCTCTATTTCTGCAACTGGAGAAATTTCTATTTACTCTTCAAAATACAAAGCTGTGGCAGGCAGAATTTTAAGATGGTCTCCAAGATTTCCGCCCACAATCTATACATGGATTGTGTATACAATCTATGATGGATTTCATCCCTATGATTATGTTTGTGATGTGGCATAATTATCATTAATAAAAGGAAATTAATAAAGGGAACTTAGCTTTTAGTGGGCAGGAACTAATTAGGTTAAGCCTTATAAGTGACCAGACTTTTCTCAAAAAAAAAAAAAAGGGACTCAAAGCATGAGAGGAGTTCAACATGAGGGAGATTCTTCTTTGCTGACTTTGAAGTTAGAGGGACAACATGGTGAGGAATATGAGTGACCTCTAAATGTTCTGAGTGGTGCCTGGATGACAGTCCTACACCTTCAAGAACTGAGTTTTACCAACCATATAATCCTAAGAATCCCAAAGTGTAGATAAGGACACAGCCTGTCAAACACCTTTATGTAAATGTTGTGAGACCCTGAAAAAAGGACCAGTTCAGTTGTGACTCAGTTTCTGATCTGGAGACATTGCGAGATGATAAACGAATGATTTTTTTAAACCATGACATTCATGGTTATTTTTATATAGCAATAGAAAACTAATAAAAAATTCAGTATCACTTCTCAAGAGACCTTCTCTCCATACTAAGGCTGGGTTAAATGCCCCTCCTTTGTTTTTCTTCCAATTACCATCTCATTATCATAGAATGATATAACTGCTGTTCCTCACATGCTCATAGAAATAAATGGACTATAACTTTAAGAGTCTTTGAATGAGGAATAAAACAATTGTAATTAACTTGAATTAAATAATTCCATGAAGAAACAAAGTATTAAAGATGCTCTGTGAGTCTATCTGTTATATACTCATACAAGAATGATGCATACAGAGAAAATAAACTATTTTCTGATTTTTTAGAAAAAAAATATTTACTACTAACAGAATAATCCCACTAACACCCAAGCGTTGGTTTCTATTATTGTTCTCCAATCAAAAAAATATAGTTGGTAAAAGAAATGGCTGATTCTAGAAATGGGACAGGCAATATGCAAGAGGACTTAAAGCACCTTATATTGCCAAAATCAAGGCCCTGAAAAACAAACGGATGAAAAAATAAGAGAAAACAAAAGAAACAATGATGAGGTAAGCCAAGTGGACACTAGAGCCTACTGACAGAGCCCTTGATGTACTAAACTGAAAATGTGGGCAAAAAAATGCATTGGATTATGCTCAAAGCATAAAAGAAAAATCCATTATCCATACTGATATAAATTATTGATTGAACAAATAAATGGAGGGAATTAGATCATTGTCCTATGCAGAAGACTCTAAATACTCCACAACCAAGGAGGAAGGGTATGACCCTTGGCTCCATCAGTGGGGTGACTTCCTTCCAAAGAATCTTCTATGAAAAAAGTAACTTTATAGCGGAGAATCTCACAAACATTACTAAAGCCAGTAGAGCAAAGCCAACACCAACAATGAAAAATTGTGTTGATATGTACCTTTTGTATGATGTGATGAAAATGACACCACATCTGTGATTGTCCTCCCAGAAAGCACATGGTCCCAATCTTATCATGGAGAAAGGAACAGATATTTCCCAGTTAATTGCCATTCTACAGAATATCTGACCAGTTTTTTTCAAAATTCTCAAGGTCATCAAAAATAAAAAAAGTAATTAACTGTCACATCTATGAGGAGACTATTATGACTATATAATATGGTAGCCTGGATGAAATCCTGAGAGAGAATATAATTTGGGAAAACTGAGAAAATCTGAATAAAGTGCAGATCTCATTAATAAAAATATTATCGACCTGGTTCATTGTGACAGGTTTCCCACAATAGTGTCAGAAGTTCACAGAGGGAACTTGGATAAGGGATATATGATAATTCTATGCACTATTTTTGCAATTTTCTGTAAGTAACCAAACAACTCTAAAATTGCAAAAAATTATTTTTTAAATTGTAAAAAATCATTACAGTATAGGGAATAGTGAGAAGATGAGACTAGACAGTGAGTAACTGTCTTTAATCACACAGGAAGATATTGTACCTAACTAGAATAAATTTTTCAGCAGATTAGACAGACTGTTGATTCTAAAATGCTCACAAGCTGTGGTTTCCAGATGACAATTGGGTACAACTTTGTTCCAGGAATTTGGAGGAAGCTTTTGCCAATACTTCATTGATATGTACTTAAATTTACTTCAAAAATATTTGGATCATATATATTTTATTTTTACTATTTGTTTTACAAATAACACAAGAATAAGACTATCTGCATTCTACTGATGGACAACTACTAACTGAAATGCTAATAAAACATTAACAGTATAGCACTTACAGTCTGTAAATTACATTAGACAATTCAAATGCTAAAAATACACAATTAAAATGAGCTTTTTTCTTTAGTTTATATTAGAATCTACATGAATATGTATAGCTAGTTTTATTAAAATAAATTTTGTTTAAAGTTTCATTAAATTTAAAATATATATGTGATAAAGATAAATATTGGAAATATAGTGATCCATTCAAAGTTATGAGAATTAAATAATAATTGTTAATAATTATTTGTGGAAAGAAGCATCCTATAAGTGTGAACACAGCTAGTTTTAATTTGTAAGGCATTTAAAATGATAATTTTTTCCAACTTTCACCGTTTAGTATATCCAATTACAATTCGTCCTCCTGCTCTCATTCTCGCGTCAGTCAGTTTCATCTACTACTTGTCTACTGTATGCAAACTCTAACGTTCTGAGTGCGATGATGAGCTAAATTGATACTCAGCTGTGACAGAAGTTGTATACATTGTACTTCAAAATATCCTACATACTGAACTGTGAAATAAGAACTTTGTTTCTGTCCTGTAGAGCATGGGTAAAATAATATATACTATCACTGAAACTGGTAATGAACATACATTGTCACTAATGGTAGAATGTATATTTACAGCTCTGTAGAAAGGAGCAGTTCCTATATGCCCCAAAATAATTTTCTTCTTAGTCCACCAAGGCTACATGTCTTCTGTAATACAGTGTATGGGAACACTGCCATTAGCTCTCCCTTTCACATTTGACCTGGGGAGGTTATCTCACACTCCTCTCTCACCCCACCTTCTAGATTCCATTGGTCAGGAAGTCCAGTTGGTTATCTTTCTTAGAAGTTAAAGATTAGGGAGAAAAAATTGGAGTGTCACTGCCTGGTATTTTGACGGGATTATGCCATGGTGTAGACATATTTTAATCTTGTCTTGGCAGAATCACCATTCAGCCCCCATCTATCCTGGGTGGAAATAGACAATGATTAATGGAAAATGGAATAAAATGTTCTTTTTCATTGTTGGTGATTGTTTGTTTGTTTTTGTGCCAGAAATGTCACTGTGTAACTCTGGTGAACTGAGCTAATACATGTGACTTAGCACAAAAGCTACACTTGGAGCAATATAATCCTCACTGGGCTTTTTTCACTCAGGAACACAATCTTAAGGCTAATACATTTCCTTTGCAGTTACTCTCCTATCGACTTCTGATCCCTCACAGTTGTCAATCTCTAAGCACGCAGAACAGGTACAGAATCTAGATGATGCCCGCAGACCCACAAAGATACCATGGGGCTTCCAAGCATTTATGCCCATAAGAGGTTGAGTAGGAAGTAATGCCCACGTGAGAGGCACCCCACTATGCCAGAAGCTGGTGAATGAATCACTGTAAGTATAAAGATCATAAACTCCATGCCCTCTGTGCCTGTTCTCTGTATCCTTACCATCACTATGAGAATCCACAGAAACATTTTATCACCTCTAAATCTTGTTCAACAAAATCTCACTCTTTATCATAAACCTTCTCATCTACAAAGATGTTCCATATGAGAACAACAAATCTACACCAAAGAAACTGCTGCTGCCTCACCTGTTGAAACACCATCTCCTGCACAGGAATCTAAAACACTAAAATTCGTATTAGATAGTCTTAGCAGTCATGAAAGCCTAATCCCAAACTTGGAAATTAAAAAGCAAGGCCCTGGCCAGATAGCTCATTTTTGGAGAGCATTGTTCCTAAGATTTTAAGGTTGTGGGTTCGATATCAGAAGAATCAATCAATGAATGCACAAAGAAGTGGAACAACAAATAATAATTTTCTCTCTCATCCTTCCTCTCTCTCTCTAAAATAAAAAAATAAAATAAATAAATAAAATTTTAAAAGGCAAGTAATGTTTTACGTCAGGCAAATTCTGAGATCCTCTAGTGCCACTTAGTGAATGAGTTTTGAGTTGGAGAAGCTGGCCTCTCCCCTTGCCCACACTCTTAATTAGGTTGTAGGTCACTCTGCTGAAAATAACCACAACAAAGTTTTATATACATTGGAAAAGTTTTTGTTCAACAGGTAAGAGACATCGCATTCTATACCCAATAATTATCTTTGCACATAGGCTACTAGTTTTGCACGTGGCTTTCCTGACTCTTCCTATGTCAATTTAACTTGGTTGCTTCAATCTGGATAGACTCTTTTCCTTTTCACTCTTAAAGTTCATAATTTTTAAATTCCTATTTTCAGAAATTGACTCATTGTTTCATGATGCCCAGTAATGGTCATAAAATACATTTAATAAATGAGAAAAAGTATTTAAAACCAGTATTTTATTTTATTTAAAATAAAAATATTTATTTTTATTAGATACAGAATGGAGGGTTGCTATTAACTAGACAGATAATACAGGAAGAACAATTGTTGCTGTTAAAAGTTTATAGTTCAGTGTTTCACTTATTGAATTTGAAGTATACATACTGCTAAATACTAACCAGGAATAAATATCACTGAATTGAAAAGTTGTATGGTATATTTGATCTTATCAGAGTAACTTAGGAATTATAAATAAGGGTGCTCAGATATAATACTGTATCTTCTGATACAATAAACCTAATGGTAAGTACTCATGACTATATTATTGAAATGCTTCTAAGTAATTATAATACATAGCCAAAGTTGAGGATCACTGCTATAGATCAAAGAAGCACAGATATAAGGAAAGTCAGTGTTCAGATAATAGGAATGAAAATTAAGGCTTCCGGCCAAGATGGAGGCATAGGCAGACGCACTGTGTCTCTTCTCACAACCAAATTAAGGACAACAAAGATTTAGAAACAAGAAAACAACCAGATCTCAGAAAATCAAACTGTTTGGAAGTCCAACAACGATTCATCCAGACCTGTAAGAGGGGCGGAGTCGCGGCAGGAAAAAGCGGAGGTGCGGACGG
>PVKU01009359.1:0-62777 GCA_004027475.1 Anoura caudifer
TATGTGGAAACTGAGGCCTAAAAATATTAGTTCTATGGTCATTCAGTTATTACGTTTGATTTGGGAGCACGGACTTACCTCTGCCTGACTTCCAAACTCTGCTTCTGCTTAATCTCTGGATTTTACTACCTCCATATTTGTCATGGTGCCTAATTTCAAAATCACAGCTAGTTTTTATAGTTGCTTGGTTCACTTTCACCTGTTTTAACCAAGGCAGATGGCATTTAGGATTTTGTGCATTACGAGGTACCACACCTTAAGGCAGCTTTGTCCTTAGGCAAGTGGCTTATTTTTTTTTTTAATACAGGCAAATGAATATGCTATGCCTTAAGGAAGTAAGTGTTAGTCTGCTTATTTTAAGCAAAAGCAAGTACTCAGCAAAGGCACAAGTTGAAGGCCTCAGCAAAAAGGTTGAACTTCTTAGGGAATAGGCATACCTCAGGCCCATGAAAGGTGCACAGTTACTTAAAACAGGTTTTAGATCTCAGGTCCAGCAAAGACACAGGGTGAGGCATTGAGGTTTCCACAAAGACATCAGCCACAGCAATGTCATTGGCAAAGATATAGGCTACAGGGTCTTCAACCAGATGAAGGGGTCTCAGAAAATATGGATCATATTGGTTCACTTCATTTGAAAGAGAACCCCTCTCCTTTCTAGGAGGAGGGTTTTTAAGCCCAAGCAATTTCATACCATGAGGCCACAGTGAGCCAGGCAAAAAAATATTTGCACATATGGGTGTACGGACTATACATCACTAGATATAACCCGTACTCACTTCAGTACCACAGAGACAGAAACACGGGGCTCGAGGGGGAAATGGCAATGGGAGGTTTTCCAATGCACTAGATGGAAAAGGAAGGCACCTCCTATATGCCAGGGGCAGCCACGAACATATTTTTCTAAATTCACAAGAGAGCAGCAATGCTTCAAATGCCATGTGTAAGACAGGAGATGGTTTGACTCATCACTTTTCACCCCCTCATATATAAAGTAAATTAGCAATGTCAAGTATAACCTCCCAGTTAAGTGGGTAAGACACAGGTCAAGGATTTTGGACCAGGTACTAGATGACTGCCCTGACTGTCTCTAGACCAAAACAGAAAGTGCTTTTTTCCATCTTCCCTTCTCAATATTGATCCCACCAAGTCTCTGCAGTAATTCTTGGCAACATTAAGTACATAACTCCATGTGGGATCATTTCTCTGGAGGTTGAGATTGGATCCTTTTCAAAATGTCTTGGGTGTGAGCCAGTGCTGTGATGATCATATGTGTCCTGTTATCTCTTTGAATTTCTCAAAAGGGAGGTTCATAAGAAATACGATATTGAGCTTCTGAGGTCCGGAAGGAGCCATAGTCATAAGAGTCACAGGCCATCTAGGCTTGAGCAGCTGCAGGAATCCTCGCTCCAGCATGGGTCATCCCTCTGGCTGAGATGATGAAGGCCAGAGAACTTGATTTCCAAATTTAATTCCTTTCAACTATAACGTCATTGGAATTCAGCCTGCAAAGAAATTTAGGCTTTAAACTTTATCTTCCACTCAGTATTGAGAAACATTCATATAAAATTAGTGGTGCCTCTACCCTGGCATTTTATTGTTACAGTATTGTAATATGGTTGTCTGATCTCTTTGAGGAACCTAGGATTGACTGACTGTGCTGGACAAAATGGCGAGATAAATTTAAGTAGAATATAATGGCCTTGAAATGAAACAAATGTGTTGTTTGGACCAATTTCAGAAGTTTCTGGGGTCAAACGCTGCACTGTTCACTATTGGCTTGAGGATTATACCCAAAGAATTAGTTGTTATTAATTGGAAAATAGCCTCATGATAGCGAAAATAAGACTATCCTGAGAGATGGCAGATCTGCATGCATGCAGAAGGTAGTTATAATACAGGCTGACAGTCAACGTGTTAAATCCAATGTAAGGAAACAAAAGATAGGGAATGTGAGGAGGGAGGAATGCATCTTTCCCACTTCTGATGTTTCCTTCCAGGTGGAAGGAGCTCTGTTAGTGTAACCTTACTGACCTTCCCCTGCCTGTCAGGCAACCCTACCCAGAGAAGAAGAGGTGAATCATTTCGTTAGAAAACTTGGGAAGAATAAAACAGGTGACCTCAGCTTGATTTCTTTCTTTCATTTTTTGGAAATGATTTTATCCACAGACATCATGCACTCTTGATTGCTCTCAGTCTTTTAATAAGCGTGATACGAAAGGTGTGGTCGTTGTTGGTGGGAGGGGTATTTGTATCACCTTTAGTAGTTCAGCAGTACCTCCTAATGGATGGGTAACTCTTTGAGTTTTAAGGGTTTTTTTACTGGAAACACATTTCCTGTAAAGGTAAATCACATTCTTCAGCAATGAAGTTCATATTTTAGTCTCTCATTTGCATTATTTTTAAATGGTTAAGAACTCAGAAGAGTACAGATGGATGCTATTTATTGCACCTTCTCAATTTCTCAAAAACTGATAATGTTCTTGTCTTGTTAGGCCTTGTAATTTTTCTTTTGAGGTTATAAATTTGGTTTCCAAATCCTTACTGGTTTTAGCCATTCCATATTCCACAGTAAGGGTATAGAATGTGGTGTATCAGATTGTTAATAGTCCCCAGTATTCATTTCCCTTTCTTCCCTTTAGTACTAGAATTCTTAAGGTTTGGCCAGCTGGGACTACATTTTTCCATCTCTCTGTCTTCTAGATGCCATACTGTGACTGAGATATAGCCAAAGGGATGTAAGCAGGGATAAATTGGACACTGCTGAGGCATATCCTTAGAAAGAAGTTGTTTGTCCTACGCGTATCCTCTCCTCTTTTGCTTAGACTAGGACAAAAAATAGTAGCTGTATGCCAGCCACAGTGATGAGAACGCAGACCATAACACATTCCATCAGTGCCATGTGACTCGAAGTTGCAGTACACAAAGAGGTAAGAAACGCCCCATAGTGTAATTAAAATACTGCTGTCTTTATTGGGAAAGTCTTGTTAAGGAAAATAAATTAGTTGAATAAGTAGTGTGCTTAGTTGTATAGTTATTTTTGCATACTCATTGCGAACCAGTAACAAAGACTTAAAGGACTATATCTTAAGTAGAACTGACCATGAAGATGGCATAGTAATGTAACAAAAGAAATCTCTGGAAGAACATGTGAAACCGATCCATCCTATCGCTGAAATTACAGGCAGTTGGGAGACTCTCTCTTATTTATGCCTCTGTTATTTAGTCTCCACTCAACTGGTATTCTAACCAATACCTTCTGACAACTCCTCCCGTTAGTCTTGTTCTTTGCACTTTGTCCCTAGACAGGCCCCAAACCGGGCCCAAACCTGGCCCTGTATCTTAAGGAAGTCTGTAGAATGGAGTGTTTGTTTGACTTCCTCTCTTACTTTTTCTTAGGGACTTTGACCTAAATCCCTGAGTAGAAAGAAGAACAAAAGTTGATTTAAATCACAAAAATTATAATGCAGAGGTCTTTTCCTACTTGCCATTAGTGAGTTGCAATTGAAAGTCCTCTTTTCACGTGACAATCATCATTTATGGCATAATTTGTCACTATCTCTCCTCAACAAATAAACACAAACAAACACACAAAATGTATGCACAGTGTGTGAAGGAAGACTATCATACACAAAAGGTATCCTGAATTCCTAAGATTTGTTAAAATAGGAATTAATCACAATGAACTCAGGCATAGGTTAACGATTTCAAAAACTGAGTCTTCAAATGCTACATGGAACACAGCTATATGATCTAAAGTAATGCCAGGCAGGAAGAAAAAAGTATAGGTCCTTAAGCAAAAACAATTTCATAAGGCCCTTAATTCATAAGTTAACTGTTATTATTCCACCATCAAAATTTTGGAACACCCAAAAAAGGCAAGTCAAAATAGTGCAACCTACAGAGCAAAAAAGACTAGAGATAGACCTCAGAGCTACAACTTATATCTCTACTGGTAAATTGTATTTATCCTAAACCGACTAGAATTTTCATGTATAGCAGATGCATCTCTAGCACACACTATACTTTCCATATTTAGTTTTCTGTTTCTTTACCCGATCCCATTAGTTAATACAGTCTGGTAGAAAGCTGACTGCTTTTAGTATTGGCAACTTTATTTTGCTTTCTGGGGTGGCACTGCTGTGGAGCCTGGAGAGTCTAAACTCGTGTGCAGCCGTGAGCAAAGAATCAAAAAGAATCCTAGATGTGAGGAGGACCGGGACTCAATAAAGAGGTATCAATCCATACAGAAACCTGCATGAGCGAAGTCTGAACAAGCAAGTAGCACATAGTTCAGTGGGAACAAAGAAAGATGCCAGACCAAAAAAGGCAGAATCAAGAGGTTTAAAGGATGAGTGACATCAGCAAGATGTCAAATAAGATGTCTATCACTGTATCTCTCCCACCCACACACAATAACTCAGCACCCATCCACAGACCAATGTGCCCTTGCGGGAGCTCTGAGATCCAGTGCCTTATGCCAAGCAACCTGAGCAGAGTGTTGCCCACCTGTGTATTAAGTAATGAGCAGACAGACCTTGGTCCTGGCTGTGGACCCCAAACTACCTCCCGCCTCAACATGGTCTGTCAACCATGGTCTGGGAGGCCCCGGAGGACCCTGACTTGGACAATCACCCACAGATGGGAGGGCCTTTGTGGAAGTCCAGGGGCCCAGCAAAGAAGTCCCAGTATCATTGGGGCAAAACTCTCTGATATGGGATACACTGAAGATAACAGGAGAAACAGTTGAGCTTTACTGGCATCACTCCTCCAAGGCAGCAGAGCTCAGTGTCAGTACTGGTCATTTCTCCTGCAGAGGAAAGTGAGAGCTTGTGAGTGAGCACCTGGCACCCCGAGCTGTGCAGGATGCTGCCAAGAGGCAAGTTTCTGTCTTGCCCAGCCAGAGTACTGAGTCATGAGCTGCACGACTGGGGGGCAGTGAGCAGCTAAGAGACAAAATCAATAGCCAGGGCTAGGAATGTATAAAAGGGACAAGAATCCTTCTATCCCCGTCACAGATCATTAAGAGGCCCACCCAAGGACCACTGGGATACCCTGCCCATGGGTCCCCCAAGTGGCTCACAGTCACCCCCAGTGCTGAGTGCTTCACTCATGCACCCTCACCTTCACCCCGTGACTGGCTCCCTATGCACTCTCCTATTGGCGCCATAAACTGTGGGCCTGAGGGAGACAACAAATGAGTATTTGGCAACATCCTTGGGAAAACAAAACAAAGGCTGTCAGCGCCCAGCATGGTGTGTTGCAGGATCAAGAGAGGGCATACAGCAGAGTCATGAAGAGATGCTCGACATCACTAATTATCAGGAAAATGCAAATTCAAAATCACAATGGTATATAAGCTCACACCTGCTAGAATAGCTATTATCCAAGAGATACGTTGTACAAGGACATATAAAAAAAGGAAAATGCTAGGAATGTAAATGGGTGCAACCACTATGAAAACAGTAGGGCAGTCCCTAAAAAAAGTAAAAATAGAACTACCACATGGTCCAGCAATCCCATTTCTCCGTATATATCCAAAGGAAATTAAGCAAAATCAGGATCTCAAAGACATATCTATACTCCCACGTTCATTGCAGCAATATATATTGCTCAATATATACATGTATCAATATTATTCTGCCATAAAAAGGAAAGAAATCTTGCCCTTTGCAGCAAAATGGATGACACTGGAGGGTAATACGCTCTGTGAAATAAGTCAGTCAGAGAAAGACAAATGCTGTGCGATATCTGTACAAATACCGTATTACGTGTGGGATTTCAAAAGCTGAGTCAAGGAAGCAGAGAGTAGAACGGTGGTTGCTAGGGGCTTGGGGAGGGAGGGATGGGAGATGTTGGTCAAAGGGTATGAACTGCCAGTTATAAAATGAGCAAGTTCTGGGGTTCTAATGAACAGCATGGTGACTATAGTTAACAATTCTGCATTATATACTGAAAATTCCTCAGCGAGTGGATCTTAAATGTTCTCACCATACACACACACATGCTAATTATGTGAGGTGATGGAGGTGTTAACACCATTGTGCTAATCATTTCACAATATATAAATAGACTTGCACAATATTACATGCCAATTAGGTCTCAGTAAAGCTGGGGAGAAAAGGACGCAAAGTGAGAAGACTGATAGGAAAGTGCAGGCAAAATGGGCTTCCACAAGCAACAGGTTTGCGAGTCGGGAGCAGACCCAGGACTACAGCAAGGCACTCGGCCTGGGAGCAGAATCTACGGGGATGCCAAAAATCTCAGGAATCTAAATAAATAACATTTCAATGCAACAGTTTAACAAAGAAAATGCAAAAAGAAATCTCTGATGAATGAAATATCCAAATTATTAGGAAAGACAGGGTGGGTCCAGTCCTGTTCTTGTGCAACCCTGCTTCACCTGCCTCATCCTAATCCTGGCCCTGCTGGGTCGCAGCTTTATTTAAAATTATGATATTTTGTTCATTATGAATTTTTTTGCATTTATTTTGGTTCTTTAAAATATTTCATTAAAATAGTTCTCTGGATGATGAACATGCCCTCTGACATTCTATACCTGAGGTGAGGGCCTCACTCACCTAACCCAAGTCCCTGCGCTGGACAAGGGTCCAAATTCTTCCCTGAGCCAGAGCGTAAACTAGCTCTGTTATTTTACAAAAGTCATTCCTCGCTTATTTAATTCTGTAAAAAATGGAAGTCTTAGACTTAATGATTTTCAACATCTGTTCCGGCTCTGACATTTTCCAGGTGATCTGGGAAGGGACCTAGAAGGAGCGTGAGGTAGCTGGGGCATTTTATGTACAATCAAGCGGAGACTTGCAGGGGAAGCAGAACTGATAAGTGAAGAGGCAGGGAGCTGAGAGCTGACAGCTGACTCCAGATATCGCTGCTGAGTTCCCTACATTTACGGCTTTGATTTTTCCTTTGCTTCTTAGGCAAACATTTAAATAATGCTGGCATGAGATAGCAAGGGACAGAATGAGTCCCTGAGAGGCAACTAAATGTCGTTCTTGAGCCCTGGTGTTTGAAACAGAAGCAGAGCACCCAAGTGGAGGATTTCACAGCTGCTCTCGAGTGGGTGCTATAAAGGCTCATTTCACATCTAGGGCCACTTCCAATGGGGCAGTTTTCAGCATTGCACCAAGTTCTTCAATCATTTCTCACTCCGGTGATGATTCCTGCTTGGTTATCAGTTTGGTTTTTCAGCTGACTAGATGTCAAGCTGTTGAAAAGCAATCAGGGAGCAAGGACTAGGTTTCAGAGCTGTGCTGTAGTGAGTTTAATTGGCAATGAGATGCTCTGGCTGAGAAGAGGGACAGGCAAGGCAGTTCCAGATGCTGATGTGTTGATGTGGCTGTAATGAGGCAGGAAGAACATTGCTTCAAGGGTGTTCCCAAACAGGTTTATTTGGTTGAAATAAAGTCAGGAAAGGCAGGCGAGAACCCTGCAAATTGTTTTTGTGTCTTGGAAATGAAAGAGCTACCACTATCACCTCTAAGAATCAGAGAGAGCCTAGACTAATGTGCAACTCAGAATGTGCAAGAAAAGTGATCTCAGTTCCCAAATAAACAACAACAACAACAAAAAAGCGTAGATACTGACAACAGATTGGTGGTTACCAGAGGGGAAAAGTTTGTGAGGGATGGCAATAATGGATAAAGGGGGTCATGTTTATGGTAAAAGAAGAAAACTAGACTCGTGCTGATGAGCACACTGTAGTGTTTATAGATATCAAATTATAAAACATATAATGTTATTAACCAATGTTATCTCAATTAATTAAACAAAATCGTATTGTATGCCTTAAACTTATGCAATGTTACGTGTCAAATACATTTCAAAAATAAAGTCGGAATAGAAAAGAATCTTAACCATAAAAACAGTGGCCTCATTTCCTATCACAGCTATTTGATTTTTCCCTCTTGCTGTTTCTACTCTTCCCTGTATGACAGGGGTGTCAAACTCATTTTCACCAGGGGCCACATCAGCCTTGTGGTTGCCTTCAAAGGGCTGAATATAATTTCAATTCCTTAATAGTTAAGGAGTAGTTACATTTATACAGTCCTAAAATTATTTAGGCCTGTAAGGCTGATGTGGCCCCTGGTAAAAATGAATTTGACACCCCTGTTGTATGACTATGTACCACAGACATAACATGTGGAGTAAAGTCATTAGAAGCTAACGGCTTCTTCTTGCTTCTATTCTATACACCTAGAATGAAAGGCAAAAGACATTGGAGTGAGACAGAAGGAGGACCAGGTTCTACTATGTGGAAAATTGCCCCGCTATTGTGGGATGAGTGTGCTTAAATGAAATTTCCAAAGGTCCGGTATTCAATTTTAACCTCTTGTCTATCCTTCACAGCCTTTCCACTTTACTTAAAAACAATAATATTCTTGTTGAACACAATAGATTGAACAGATATGTTCATTTCCATTCCCTCTTGAAGTCCCACTGAAATATGTATTAAAAGGTTTTAAAAATGTATTTTAAAAGGATGCCACAGCCTGCTTGAATTGATCACACAGTTTTGCAAGATGGAAAGGATATGCACAAATCATTATTAACAAAGCAGTACACAGAAGACTGAAACTTTCCTCTAGGGGAAGTACAGTGGGAAAGATATCCACGTATCGGCGCTACAGCACGTATTACCTCTGATGACTGAGGAACAGGGTGGAGCTGGAAGTAAAGGAATTAACTGAAAACACTGCTGAGGTGCCCTTCTTAGCCCACAGAACCAAGTGACTGCATCTCCTCTACATGTGCTTCAATATGAGAGAAGTTCGTGTTTCTTTTCACATTAACAGACTTAAGAAAATTCTCTCTGAGGTAACTAGCCAGCTTACAAAAATAGACCCACATCTACAGACATCTGGATGTCTCACAATAAAGCAGCCAATTCCTCCAGTGAATCACTTTCTGATGAGTTATATCAGTCAACAACATTCACTCTTGCAAAGAAGTTTCCAAACGGCTTCTTGAATGATTCTTACCTATACCTTTGAATGATTCTTACCTATACCTTTGAGGTATAGGAGTCAGAGGTCAAAATAAATATGAAAAAAAAGGAAAGAAAGGAAAAAGAGATACCCCAAAAAAGGAAGAAAATATAGGGAACTAAATAAACAAGCTAACAAACAATTAATCATTAATTCCCCCATGGAAATGAGAGCAGATATGTCATCCATTAAATAACAGGACACTACAATGATTTTCAGAGAAAGAGAAAGGACATTTGTTCTCCATCTTCTGCCATGAAAGAGTCACAGTATAAGGTTTTCCCCATTCTGGAAACAAATATAACGCTAGAGAAGTACATGCAGCTGCTGTTTTCAGGAACTGGACCGTTGGCAGCTCAGTATTGTGATCTCTGCAATAAGAGAAACACACACAAGGAGAGCCCACCTTTGCCTGGGTGCTCAGTCTGGATGCAGACTCCTGTCCGTGGTACTGGAAGGTGGAGCCCACGCTGACTGTGGGCAGTCTTGCTGAGCGGAAGAATCAGAGATTGGAGAAGGAGGTTTCTGAAATGGTTGGAATTTGGGGGTGGGCTACCAACGGGAGGAAGGTATGGAGTATAAGGTACGCAGAAGTCTGTGAGGTTCTTCCACACAGACCTTATCAAAAACCAGCTGCACATGTGAACAGTGAGACCCTGTGAGTTGAGGAGAAAGGAACTGGTGGAGGGCTGAGACCTAAATGAAAATATCAGAGGTCATGCATGCTCGAATGCGCTGGAGTATCAACCCAGACTGCTTGGAAGAAGCCTTGGTGAGCACCTTACTCATTTATCTGAGACCTCAGACATGCTCTGCCTTAGAACTGAGGATGACATCATATAGTAAAGGGAGTATCTTAACACTAATAACAAAACAAAGACAGACGCCTGCAAATGAAGCGTACATCCAAGTCTAATATGATCGGTAAAACCCAATGTGCCCCGAGGGAACAAAACACCACTTCTCAAAGGCAGACAACATAATTCAGTATTCCTACAATGTATCATCAATATCCTATATGAAATAAGAATTCACTAGATATTCAAAGAACCAGGAAATTTAATCCATAATCAAGCACAAAAGAGGTCAACAGAAACAGATATCAAGATGTCTGATTATTAGAATTATCAGAAAACTGTAAAATAAGCTGTGGTAAATATGTTCAAGGACTTGAAGATGTATATAAGGAGAGAACATATGGAGAAACTTAGCAGAAAAAAAATGAAAACTTAAAAAAGGGACCAAATATAGCTGAAACCATAGATCTAAAAGGAAAACTTCACAGGTTGGGCTTAACAGCACATTTGATATTACAAAATAAAGGGTCAGGAACTTAAGCACAGATTGGTAGAAATTATCCAATGTTAAAACAGAAGAAAAAAAAATGAACCATTCTTCAGCGAAGAAAGTAAAATTCCACTTTCAAGGATAATTCCTTATTATGGTTCAGTATTTACTAATCACTTTTATATTCATTGTCTCATTTAATCCTCACAATAACCCTAAAAAGTACATTTATTCCCATTGTATCAATGGGGAACTTGAGGCTAAAAAGACGTGACTTGCCCAAGTTCGGAGGCAGGATTTCAGTCCAGGTATTGAGAACCTCATCCTTTCACGTTCTTCATAGTTTCTTCTTAGATGCCAGGTCCCTCCCTGAATTCCCTCTTCCATCCTATTTACCCACCTACAGTCCCAAACATCAGAACCTACCGTTCCTGCCTGGAGGTGTCTCCAAGCGCCTGGGGCCAGCTAGTAACCTTTTCTACCTCCATCTTCCCTGAAATTTATCCTCCTGCCATGCATTTATTAAGAATAAAGCTGTCAGAGCCACTTAAGGAGACATCTTGGTAATTTGACAGACTATTCCAGACTGATTTCTATTGTGAGACAATATTAAATGGCTTTGCAATTCTGTTTCTTCTTCATATACTTTAACTGCTGTAAGACAGATGGAGCTCCCACTTAATATGTATAATACTCTGTATTAAGAGCTTATATTGCATACATTATTAATTTTTCATTTGAGCACTAATTACATGGCAGGCACATTGCCAGATGCAAGGAACACAACATTACACAAGATAGGACCCCTCCTTCCATTAAAATTTAGTCTCTCACCTGGCCAGTGGCTCAGTTGGTTGGAGCATTGTCCCATACACCAAAAGGTTGCAGGTTCGATTCCCGGGTCAGGGCGTGTATGGGAGGCAACAGATCAATGTTTCTTTCTCTCTCTCATTGATGTTTCTCTTCTCTCTCTACCTCCATCTCTTCCTCTCTCTCTCTAATATCAATTTAAAAATATGTCCTTGGGTAAGGATAAAACAAATTTTATAGTCTCATTCAATCCAATTTAATCTTCACCGCAGGCCCATTTTTGTCAGATATGAAAATACTATTCCCATTTTATAGGTTCAAAAAGTGAGCCTTGCAGTGGTGGAACAACCCACTAACAGTAGTATGACTAATAAATAAATGTTGTAGCCCATATTCAAAGCGAGTTGTATCTGATACAAAATTATGTGCTTTCAGGGACTAATTCATAGCTAATTGTTTAAGAAAGATGACTGAAACACCAGAATTGCTGGAAAACTAAACAGGGTAAATAAGAGTAAGAATCCTGCAGGGCTAGTGTTAATATTATGATTACCTACGACTTTAGCTTGTGCCTGTTAGGTACTTTTCTAGGTGTCTTATACACACTATGTCATTTAGCCTTTCAAGACAACCTCACGGTGTAGGTACTATAGTTCTTATCTATACTTCAGAAAACCAAGGCTCAGGGGTTCAGCACTTTTTCTCAAAGCCAGACAGGAGGCAACGGACACAGCCGGATGTCAAGCACAGGCCTGTCCAACTCTGAAGCTTCTGTTCTTAACTAAGACACACTGTCTCTTGAATAAGAGATTTTGCTTCGAAAATTCTGCCCCATTCATGCTGAATCCTGCTTGTCCAGGTCAGAAGTGCCAAAGGGCACACTCTCTTGACCCACTGCCTTCCACGCTCCCCTTCCTTAAGTGTGGAATTCACCTGCGAGGTGGGGCAGCGCTGGCTCCAGCATTGGATTCCCACCCTCATCCTAGCCCCACCGCCACAACCAGGTAAAGTAATGTGCCCCCTCTGCACCTCATTACCTTTTCAATCTGGAAATCCCATCGATCGGCATGATGCATGCAGTGGATGAGCAGAGATCTTTAGACTGTGACCCACTGATTGATAAAGCTGATGTTCATCCAGGAGCCTCTTACTCCTCAACCAGGGCAGGAACCGAGAGAATCACCGTGATGTTCGGATCCTTGAAAGGACAGTGTGGGAGCACCTTTCAGCATCCATCAGAAGGTAAGACTAGCAGCAAGAGAAGCCGCCACACCTGAAGGAAGAGTCTGGGACCAGGACTGGTGGTAACTAATAGGGAGAACGGTGGGAACCAAGCACTGTAAAGAGCCTTTGAATCTTACTGGGTTGTTTTTCCTGCTAAGGGTTTCTGTTAAAAATGTTTTAAGCCTGAAGAGCTAGCATGTCTGGCAGCATCTTTTTCCGGCTTCCAGTTGGGAACTTGAGGGAAGAAGAATTACCAAATTCCTCAAAGCAATCCAGGCCTTTTTCATGTGGACCCAGGCCCTTGACACAGGAATTACACACACACAGCAAATCCCAACCAGCCAGGTGGCAATAAGGCTCTGAAAGCTTCTGTATGTCAAGGAAAGAGGATAATTCCTCGTTTATACTTAGTACAACTCCCCCACTGTACTTTCTGCACACCCCAAGGTTCTCAGGGCCTTAGTTTCCTCAGTTGTAAAGTGAGGTGGTTGCCCCAGAAAAATCTAACGCTTAACATTCTTTCTAGTTCTGACATTGTGTAAGTCTGTGAAATACATTGGAGTTCATTTACCTCAGAACGCCTGTAGGTAATGAACTTTCACTAAGCACTGAAAATAATCCAGAAGGGAATCTTAAATAGTTATCTAATCTCAGACACCTTTGAAACTATCAATTAGATATTCTCAAGGATAGAAAATTGGAACAAAGAAACAAGAGCTTTAATATTAATTGTCCTTGCTTATCTGTCTAAAGCAAGCCTGAGGAAAGAGTATTTTATTTGCTTTAAGTCATCAATTTCTTTTGTTTAGAGTGAGTACACTTTCAACAGAATAAAAATGGGTATTGTTTTGTTTTCTACTAATAACATCCAAGGACGTGGCTTCACAATTGTTTTTATGTTTCTGTTGTTTCCTGGCATTTAGAATAACTGGAACAAAAGAAAAGGAGCTACTTAAGAATAACTGGCAGCATGAAAAGCAAAGCTGAGATTTTGTTCTGCCTGACTCAAGTCCTGAAGATTTGGAGATTTGTGCTTGCCTGCAGAATGCCGCAGTGAAACACTAAGAAAAGAGCCCAGAACAGTCAGGATGGCGAGCTGTGAAATCTGTCAAAGAGGGACTCATCAGCATGTCCTGTGGCTGAGACAGATGAAAACAAAAGATGCAAGACCAAGTCCAATTCTCCAACAGTCTGTGGACTTCATAGTTTCCTTATGGGGGCTCATGTATTAACCTTGCCCTGCAAATACCCTGGGCTGGAATGGAAAAGCTAATTTTCAAGGCCATGCAATAAAAACTTGGTAGAAAGAAGACACGTTGAGATTCAAATCAACAATGCAGGTAAAATGCATAGCACAGTACCCTTTACAGATGCTACAAAGTTAGTGCTCAATAAATAATACCAGAATAGCAGCAGCAGTGACACCAATAATAAAAGTAGTCACATTAGAAGTGGCGATTATAGCAGTTGTTGCTAATACTATGCTATTATCAAGTGGGAGGCAGAAGACAAGTGTACCTCTGGGGGCAATCTCCTCCCACCTTGTGCTCTTTGGTACCCAGTGGCCAAAGATAATGGGAGTTCTAGTAGGAGAAATGAAGGAGTTTGGAATATGTATGCTAGTTCTTACAGCAGCTGCTTCTCTATAGAATGTCTTATTTCTATACTCCACGTGGAAGGTATAGAAACTTTGTGTTACAGCTGAGGGAACGGAAGGACAGGAAGTGGAAAAAAATTTTCTTCAAATTCACACATTTGCTAAATTAGTTACAAGTTAGAATAAACCCATATATGCATGACCCCACCCTTTTCCCTCATAGTACCCCCCAATCTATGTACCTTAAAGTTACAATGATGGGAATGAGCCAGTCTGTTACTCATCTTACCATGTAACGTTGTTAGTAGGTAGATGTTACAGTCCCCATTGAGGAGACCAAAAATTGAAGTTCTGACTTCAAAGCTCTCCTCCAATTTCCTCACAGCATCCCTGTGCAGGGAGGGGACAGTCATCCCAAATCCAACCCTCTTACCTATCCTGTGACAACACCTGCCTTTTACCCTGACAACCATGTGGTTTAGGGAGGATCCTTCCCCAAATTTCTGCTTCCTCCTGAACTTTATTACAGGCATAGCTACTGGGGTGAGGCTGGAAGGGGGCAGTTTGGAGTCTCGGTGGCTCAGCTGCGGAGCCAGGAGACATTAACCAGAACAAGAGACACAACCTTCCAGGCCAACACTGGAAATGTTATTGGAGTGAGCATGGGGCAGTACAGGACTGCAGGGCTTAGGTGGGAAAGAGGACGACCTGTAGGAAGTTGTAAAGAGACCACATCCAGGATTCCTGAAAGCGAAATTGACAATCAAAGCAAACTAATAATTGAAAACAGATCAACCTTAAAATCAAAATGTTGCCTGCATTTCTTCACAAATTTTGTCCGTCATAAATTCTCCCTAAGATGTCTAAAAGCTGTTGGTGAGAATTATAATGATTATTTTTCTTCGGAAACACATGGCTGGCTAGATCATGGGCTATTTCTCAGCCATTTGACCAGCTCTGCAGAGTGGGGATGGGGAAGCTTCAGCTGTTGTCTTTCTTCTGGGGTCTCCAATGTGCTGAGTAGACTAAGGAAGCCGCCCTACAGGTGGGTGGGTACTCAGTCCCTCCGATAGTCAGGACCATCCATTTATATTTAGTCCTTCAGGCAGTAGTGTAAGGTCAAGTTTGCTTTTAATCCCAGCTCTACCAACTACTTACTGTGACCTTGGGTAAGTCAATTAGACAATAGAGCCTCTCTTGGTCAGTACATAATATAGTTTCCTGTGGGAATTAAATGAGATAATCATGCAGTTAAAGCACTTCGCACATAATGAGTGATCAATAGGTGTTACCTATTATTTTGACCATTGTTTTCAGGATACGGAAATGTGTTGTTTATACTATTGTGGTGATTTGGATGTTAGAGAAAAGGGGGAGAGTAGGTTATAAAAACATCCATCAAATCCAAACTAATATTGCCTCTTCCAGTAAAAACAGTATCCTGTCCTAAAAGGTTTCTTATGGGCATGTCCCCAAGATGTTGGCTTGGAATGTCTTGAGTCTTACAGAAGGAAAATGTTTTTCCTGTTTCTGGAAAGTGTTTCCTGGCTTCTGAAGCATTTGTCTGAGGCAGCCTGAAGATGTGTTCCCCTTTCTCTGACCTTTGTTCAACATAAAATATTAGCACCATTGCAGCTACTTGTGAGGTCTGAGCTTGTGGATCAGAGAAAGAAACTCATGTTCTTATCAGCCATCCTCCCCCCACCCCACCCTACAGAAGCCCCTATCTTCACATAGTATGTTGATTACCTGGAGTCCTAGTATAGAAAAAAACAGCAGGGAAACAGAGCTTTGATTTCTGCACCTAAATTGTCAGCCAAGAATCAGCCTCTTTTGCCTATTTGGTAGCTAACATAATTCTGGCAACAAGGATGGCTAACTAGTTCTGTAGTTACCCAAATTTTTACTGCCCAAATGGGCAGCAGAGTGTGGTGAAAAGTGCACGACATTGTTCAAAGATCAGTGTTCTGGGCTCTGCACCCTTAAGATGATTGTTTTAACTTTCCCAACCTTGGTTTTCTCATCTGTGGCATTAGAATAAGAAAACTTGCTTCAATCGAGTTGTAGTGAGGACTTAATGTTAGATAATAGAAGATGAGAGTATCTGCCTAAAGCACCTACACAGATGCCTGTGCAATCTAATTAAAATGTTGAGATAATTGATATGAAGATATTTTTGCTCATGGTGAAAGGAAATGTCTTCTCATTAACTTCCTCCTGAGGGAACACAGGTTGAAGGGTACAATTTTTCACTCCCAGCTAATGATCTGTCTCGTTTCCTAAGAGGGCTTCCTGAATCCATGGTCATTTTCACCTCCACCTCCCAGAGATGCCGCAAGGGGGAGCACTTATCCTTTCGGATGTGCAGTGCAGCTCCATTTCCACCCTAACATTTCCCCGGCGGGGTAAAACACTTTCTTTTCTAAATACAAATAGTTGCTGGAAGAGTGGAGAGACCTGAACTGACCAAAAAAACACCATGACCTTCCTTGTACCGACCACCACTAACTTCCTTGAGTAAGTCACCCACCCTCTTCTAGATCTCATTTTCCCTCCTGTGTAACATTCATTCAAAGATTGCCAGGCACTAATCTAGATAATGATGAATCGGAAATAAAAAGATTTAATCTCTGCCTTCAAAGAATCTACAGTATCATGGGTTAAACCAACTTGCAAACCAACAATTACAAAGCAAAGGGGAATAATCGGGAACCCACCCTAGGGTTTGCTAAGAATCAGAAAAAAGGTCACAAACAAGGCAAAGCTAAATTTTGAAGATGAAGGAAAAGCAGCAGGCAGTTCAGTAGTCAAGAAATCAAAGGTGGACACTGCAGGCAGAGAGAATAAAATACACAAGTACGGACACAAGGGAGGGAAGGTCAGCTCGGGATACATTGGGGTAGTATCAGGATTCCTCCACTTTGGGCCACTTTATGTGTGATATTGTAAATGTGTGCTTATTTCCATGTTTCTGTAAAGGAAATCCATTCATTGATCTCATCATATTGTCAAACTGGTTGGTAATAAGGAAAACATATATAAACATATATATGTATATATAAATATATGTATAATATATGTACATATATTTATATATATAAAAGAAGGGGCTTATATAATCTCTAAATTCATACAACCAGCTCGGTAATTTTATGGTATTTATTTACAATATAGAACATCTGCATATAAAACTATACCTGTTTCTGAAAGCCATTTATATCGAATTCTTTTCTTGTTATACAATGATTCTTACTCTATCGCTTAACTATTGCATAACCTGGTTTTACACCGGCTCCTTGGCAACCTCCTCTGAAATCTGCATTTGTTCAGGATCCCTGCTTTCAATAGCTTCAGATAATTTTAACTCTTATCTCCACATGTTACCCAGACCATTTGTTTTCCTTTCATTACTTTTTATATTAAGTCTAAATTGGCCCTGGCCTGACAACTCAGTTGGTTAGACCATTGTCCCAATAGGCCAAAGTTGTAGATTCAATCTCCAATCAGGGTGCATATAACAATCAACCAATGAATGCATAGATAAGTAGGACAACAAATCTGTTTCTCTCTCTCTCTCTAAAATCTATTTAACATTTTTTTAAAAAACACTAAATTGACCCATGATTTTTAAAATATATCTACACAGTGGAGAGGAAGGTGACAATAATTCCACATGGTTTCCTCTTTCTCAAATCATCACCACCCCCAAACATTTCTCCTTTAGCCAATGACCCTGTTTCTTCTTTCACTGAGGCAATGGAAGCACCAAGACGTTTCTTACCCTCCCTCCAATTGCCCCCCATCTACCTGTGTCTGTACACATTTACTCTATCAGCCCTCCTTTACATGTAAGGTCAACCCCTCCACGTTAGCGTCGAATCCCCTCCTCCTCATTTAAGGACATTTCTCTAGCATAGTCCATTCTTTTTCTTGCATCATCATTTTTTCTCTCTCTTCTGGATATTTTTCACCACCGCTCAAATATAGTGAAATATCTGTAATCTTAAAAAAGAAAATCCTCCCTTAAGCTACAGCCCCTCTTCCACAATCACCCAATTTTTGTTTCCCTTTAGAGTAAAACTCTTTGAAAGATTTTTTTGGTATTGTCTCCATTTCCTCCTCTCTGTTTCTCACGTGAACCTGCTCTAACCAGGTCATCATCCCTCACAGACACCAGGTACATTCACAAATTCTCAGACCTCATATTTTTTTTAACTTAACAGCAACAGTCATAATCATTCCTTCTTCCTGAAATACTTTCTTCATTTTGGAAGGGACACTACATTTTCTCAGCTTCCCTCCTGCCTCACTGGCCACTCCCCTTTTCTATGTCTGCTGCTACATTGGTTTTATCCTCTCCACTTCTAACACATTTCACGCCTTGTTCCTCTTCTCTAACCACATTATATTCACTCCTTGTGTGATTTCCATATAACTGGAACACTTTCTATTCAGTAATATTTCCAAACTTATATCAGTAGCTTAGACTTTTGCCTGTGTACACCTGCTTCTTGAAACGTTTGCTTGGATGACTAACACTTATTTTTAATTTTCTGCCTATACCACCACCCACAAACCTGCTCCATGCCCAGTTTTCCCTTCTTTGTAAAGAAGGGAAAGGTACCACCTTTCCACAATTGTGGAAACCCCAATTGGTGGTACCACCATGCCCCAATTACCTTAGAGTTGTCCATGACTCTCTTCTTCTTTCAAGAAATACAGATCCAATCTGTCAGCACACCCTCTCAGCTTTCCCTTTGAACTACACCCAGGACCCAATCTTCCTTCTCCAGCTGTACTACCACCACCCTGCTCTGAGGTACAATGTCTCTCACCTGGACCCTGAAAACGGGCTTCTAATTATTTTCTGTTTCCACTCTTTCTCCCTAAGCTCAAGCAACTAATCTAATACCTTAAAAATGTAAATCATACAAATAAATGGAAGCATATACAGTGTTCATGGATAGGAAGAATTAATATTGTTAAAAGTCCATACTACCCAAAGTAATCTATAGATTCTATGCAATTCCTACCAAAACAGCAATGACATATTTCACAGAAATAGAACAAATAATCCAGAAATTTATATGGAACCACAAAAGACCCCTAAAAGCCACAGCAATCCTGAGAAAGAAGAACAAAGTTGGAAGAAAGATGCTACCTGCTACCAATCCATAAAATAGGCCACAGTAATCAAAACAGCATGATACTGGCATAAAAACGCATACAACTCAGTGAATAGAGCCCAGAAATAAACCCACACTTATGTGGCCAATCAATATTTGACAAAGGAAGCAAGAATACACAGTGAGGTAAAGACAGTCTATTTAATAAATGGTGTTGGAAAAATTGGACAGATACCTGCAAAAAAATGAAACTCAACTACCTTCTTATACCATATAGAAGAGTAAACTCAAAACAGATGGGAGACTTAAATGTCAGATTTGAAAGCATTAAACTCCTAGAAGAAAACATAAGCAGTAAAATCTTGGATATTTCTTAGTATTTTTTTGTGATATTATCTCCTCAGGCAAGGGAAACAAAAGAAAAAAAAAATAAACAAATGGGCCTGCATCAAACTGAAGTTTTTTGCACAGCAAAGGAAACCATCAACAAAATGAAAAGATGATGCGCTAAATAGGAACATATTCTTCAATGATACATATACTAAGAGATTAAATCTAAAAAATTCTTAAAGAACTCATACAACTTAACACCAAAGAAACAAACAATCCAATTTTAAAAAGGGCACAGAACCTGAATAGACACTTCTCCAAAGAGGACATACAGACGGCCAATAGATACATGAAAAAATGCTCAAGTCACTAATCATCAGAGGGATGCAAATTAAAATCACAATAAGATATTACCTCACACCTGTCAGAATGACTAACATCAAAATCAACAAACAACAAATGTTGGTGCAGATGTGGAGAACAGGGAACCCTAGTGCACTGTTGGTGGGAATGCAGACTGGTGCAGCCACTGTGGAAAGCAGCATGGAGGTTCCTCAAAAAATTAAAAACGGGACTGCATTATGACGCAGCAATTCTACTTCTGGGAATTTATCTGAAGGGACCTGAAACATTGATTGTAAAGACTATGTGCACCCCTATGAAGCAACCCAAGTGCCCATCAATAGACAAGTGAATGAAAAGGCTGTGGTACCTATATACAGGGTGGGGAGAGAATAGCTTTACAGTTGTTCATATGGAAAATAATATAATAATTAATCAATAATAATAAAAGAATAAACACTGTGTTTAGAATACTCACAACTGTAAATCTACTTTTTCCCACCCTGCACAATGAAGTATTACTAGTCCACAAAGAAGAACAGAGCCTTACCATTTGTGAAAGCATGGGTGGACCTCGAGGTTACTATGCTATGTGAATAAGCCAGTCAGAGAAAGTTAAATACCATATGATTGCTCTTACATGTGGAATCTAAAGAACAAAATAAATGAACAAATCAAACAGTAAGAGACTTACAGAAACAGAGCCTGATGGCTGCCAGAGGGGAGGTGGGTTGGGGAACTGGGTGAAAAAGCTGAAGGGACTGAGAAGTACAGACTGGTAGTTACAAAATAGTCACGGGGACATAAAGTACAGATGGGGAATACAGTCAATGATATTGTGATAACTATGTATTGTACCAGTTAGGAACTGGAAATACCAGGTGGAACACTTTGTAAAATATATGATTATCTAACCATTATGCTGTACCCCTGAAACTAATACAAAGTAATAGCAAACGTAAACTGTAATTGAAAAAAAAATTAGATGTAAAAATAAATTATATATATCATTCCCTGCTAATAACATTCAAAAGGCTCCCCATGTAAAGTCCGCGTAGTGGTGTACAGGAAAAAATTTAGCCCCTACATACTTCTCTGTACTCATATTCTATCACCCTCCCTATCACTTGCTATTTCTTAAACACTCCCAAATGTATTCCTGTCTCACTTTCTTTATGTTAAAGCATTCTCTGCTGAGAATATTTTCCATCAAATATTTATGACACTCTCAGTCTTCACTTGGTCTGTACTCAGCTGCAACCTTCTTTGGGAGTCCTCAATGACCTATCTAAAAGAGCAGCCCACGTTTCTCTTTCTTCCACCCTAGAATTATCCATGCCTGATACCACAGTACTTAACAGAAATGTTTGTGTGTGTCTGCAGTCTATCTCCTTCACGGAGAGCAGAGACCTCCTTCGGATTCACCAGTGTATTCTTACCCCTAGAACAGTGCCTGGGGCATGGTTAGCATTTAGTGAGTACAGAGGCAATCAGCAAGAGAAAGCAGATGTAAATAGCTCTTGTTCAAAAAGGGCCTCCAATGGAAGCTACTGACAAGGACTACCTAATTTGATTTTGGCCATTGGTAGCCAGGGTATGTACGAGTTTACATGAAGTAATGTTTGGGGCAGAAAATCAGTCTTTAAGCTTGGTGAAAACAACAATTCAATAAAAGCAGACACCTTGGTATGGGCTTCTAACAACAGTATTAACAATGGTAATGGCAAATATTTACTGAGTACTTATGCATAAGATGCATTTTAAGTGATAATGAGTACGAGCTAAGGTAATCCTCACAATGTCTCTCTGAAGGAGACACTTTTAATATCTCCGTTTTACAGGTGAAGAAATAGAGGGCAAGATAAATTATCACAGAACTGGCAAGTGACAAAAACAGGTTTGGAGTCTAGGGATCTCTTTCTTCATTACTCTGTGATTCTTTTTCTACTACATGATGTAGAAGAAAGACAAAGTCTTAGGGTAAGATTCATTATTTAAGCTGCTTTATAGATCATTATGAATCCATCATCATTCACTTAATACTACTTTTAAACTTTTTTAATTAAAAAAATTTTTACTCACTGGATGACCAGTTTACTATAAAATGATATAATTCAGAATCTGCCAGATTGAAGAGATGCATAGAGCACACCACTCTCCCTGGATTTTCAAATATCCACCAACCCAGAAGCCTCCTAACCTTGTTGTTCTGTGTTTTTTGGAGGCTTTACTACATAGGTATGATTGATAAAATCACTGGCCATGGGCATGGAATGCAACCTTGAGCCCCTCTCCCCACTAACTCTATTTTTTCTATTTACAGATATTTCCATCATTTATATATGTTTATTCATATAAAAGATAGATAGATAATTAATAGAGTGAAACCGTGATAAAGAACAGGAGAAAGGAAAAAAGAAAGAAGAAGAGAGGGAAGGAGGCAGGGAGGGAGGGAGGGAGTGAAAGGAGAAAGGAAAAAGAAAAAATTAGTTTGAGTTGAGATGCATGACTGATTTTTCTGAAGACCGAACAATTCCCGTATGTCAGCGATTTATTATTTTTGAAGCCAGGGATGTAGGTATAAAGGCAAACAGTTAACAGCTGAAACATTCGGAAGTGCCCCGCAAGGTGTCAGCTCCATGTTCTTTCCTCAGACCCTTAAAGGTCGTGGTTTACCAAATCCTCTCTTTTTACATCCAATCTACTGTTAAATCTATTCCTTGCATTCTTCATTTCAAACATCATAATTCTCAATTCTAGAGTTTTCATTTGGTTATTTTTCACAGGTTTGAATAATCTGGTGATATTTTTCACATTTTCAACTATTTGCATGAGCGTATTAATCATAGTTATTTAAAGTGTTTTCCGGGAGCTCTGATATTTGAGTCAGTTCTGGATTTGTTTCTATAACCTACGTTTTTTCCCTGCGCTTTGACATTTTGGTTCTGTTCCCCGGCATGCTTGGTAGCTTTTGACTGAATGTTACACATGGTTTAAGAAAAAAATGAAGAGATTCTGGATGATGTTATTTTTCTCCAGAGAACATTTAAATTCTTTATGGTAAGCAGTTAGAGTACCATGACATAACCGTGTTAAAATCAGATAATAAAATATTACGTTTTACTTTGTTTTTACTGGTCTGTTTCTGGTTGGTACTTACACCTAAACCATGCCTTCAGGGGTCTCTAATAAAAGCTGGGTATTTTCCAGGGCGCCTCCTCCTTGGTGCACCCTGAGCTCCAATTTTTGTTTTCCACACTGTGAGACTACAGAGATTTCTGTTTAGTTTTTTAACCCCCTGGCATCTGCTCTTTGCTTGCTTTCTTGGTCTTTTGCCTTGTGCGTGTACACACAGCCTAGGACTCAGAAAATCCCTCAAAATGAAATCAAACACTTTCCTGTGTTCACTTTCCGAAATTCTCTTTTTTTCCTAGGAACTTAGAGTACCTTTATCGTTGCTAACAAGGAGCAATGAGTCCTGAACTTCTTGTTGGTTTGGGTTTTTGTTTTGTTTTGTTTGATTTTTTTTTTTTTTCTCCTAGCAAAACTGTTGCAAGCTCTTCTCCTGCTTGGTGCCCTACGAGGCAAATTGACAAATTTTAGAAGGGAAATTAGTGCTAGTGATCTAGCACTAACCTCAATCCATTTCCTTCTTTTCTGGGATTATGGCTCCTCAAAACTTGTTTGCCTTGATTCCTCTGCACTTTTCTCAAACTTGTGTTTTTGAAAAATCCAGGTTTTGTACTTGTTCTCATTTGGAACATGAGTCAGATACAGAGAGAAATATGTATGATTATTTGCCTCAGAATTATCCTATATTAACAGATTTCTTAATATTGAGTCATTCTTCAGTTCCCAGAATAAATATAATTTGGTCGTGAAGACATGTTTTCATAATATGTTGTTAGAGGGCTCTGTTTGCAGATACTTTATTCAGGATCCTTGGATCAACATTCACAGGGGGAACAGGTTTTCTGGTTTTCCTTCTTAAGTCATCTTTATCAGGTTTAGTTACAAATACTACATTTGTTTCAGACAAATACATATAAATTTCTCTCCTTTTTATTTCTATGCTCTGTAACAATTTAAGTTAGAAATGAAATGATCTTTAAAGAATTGCCATAATTCCCTATGTAACTGTTGAGTTTGGGTAACTTTGAGGAGTTAGTTTTTGAATTTTTTTCTTTTTTAAAAAAGATTTTATTTATTTACTTTTAGAGAGAGGAAAGGAGGGAGAAAGAGAAGGAGAGAAACTTTGATGTGAGAGAGAACTCTCTACCTGCTCCCTCTCACAGGCATCCTGACCAAAGACCAACTGGGCATGCAACCCAGGACTTGACCTGACCAGGAATTGAACTGGCAACCTTGCACCTTCCAGAATGATGCCCAACCACTGAGCCATACCAGTCAGGCTGATTCATTATCTTTTTAACATGATAATCAGTCTGTTTAAGCTTTCTATTATAATTAGGGTCAATTAACGATTAATTGTATCCTTGCTTAGGATTTCAAATTTATTTCCATAGATTTGTGTGAATTAATCTCTTATTGTCTTAATTTCATCTTTTTTAATGTTTTTTCTGTGTCATTTTGTTCATATTAAGTATTTCTTAATAGTTAGATAATAGTGGTTTGTCTATTTGGTGGTTTGCCCAAAGAATCATAATTTGAGTTCTTAATACTACTATTGATTTATAATTTGTACACAGTAAATATACTTAGAATATACTCACCCTCAATATAGAGTTTGAGCAGTTTTGAACTGTATTTTTGTAACCATGTACAAATATAAATACAAATATAACCACAATCAAAATATAAAGTATTTTGATTATCACAAAAACTCATGCACATTTGCAATAAATCATCACCATCACCCGTGTTCCCATGAACCACTGATTTTCCTATCAATATAGGTTAGTTTTGTTTATCCTGGAATGTCAATAAATAAATATTATTATATCATTAATAAATAAATAAATTTGTTTATAATTTAATTCTAAATAATTTTATGATTTTATAATTTTATAAATAGGATTATACATTGTGTAGTCTTTTGTGTCTGCCTTTTTTTCACCCAACATATGTTTTTGAGTTTCATCAAAGTTGTTGCATGTATAATATCATATTAGTAATGCATTTCTTGTTACTGCTCAGGACCCTACTATATGAATATAATAATTTGTACATACTTTTACCATATATCATGTATTTGCTTTGTGAAGTATGTTTCAGTCTTTTGCTCTTGTATAGAGTTGTTTGTGTTCGTATTAACAAGCTGTAAGAATACTCATTTATGAAGACAAAAACGTCCAAAGCTATAGAAAATATATGGTGACAGTGCACACAAATTGTATTACATTCCTAGAAAGGAATACTATGTTTATACATACCTGTCCAGAAAGAATATAAACTATTTTCTGCCAATCTGTGACTTGCCCTTTTATTGTAGTAATATTTTCAGGAAACTCTATCTCCAAACTCTATTTCTGTCCCACCATCTCTGGTCTTTTCAGTTACATGACCCAAGAAATTTCTCTCCGTGCGAAAGCCTGTGTGAACCGGGATTTTGCCAAGCAGAAATCATGCTAAATAATACCTATTGAGCTCATGGCTATCTGTCAACAGCTTTCCTTGTGTCGAGATGTCAAATCAACAAGAATATTTATTGCCATTTTGGAACCCTAGCCCCAAGCAGGGAAGTTGGTTCCAGATCACACAACAACATTGACTTTTATTCTCTTCTGGGAAGTAGATGCTGTATTTTTCCCTATGATGTTTACTTCCCTTTGTTTATAGATTTTGTATTTTTTCTAAGCCACTACAGAGTTTCCTCTACTAATTTAGATTCATATCTTGACTCCCAACTAAATTTTGAGTTCTTTAATGCTGAAACCTAATTCTCTGCATTTAGTAAGCACTGAAAAAAAATCCTGACCATCCTGAACTATTTCTTTTTCTGGTGTTCTATCGGATAAGTCACCAACTCTTACTTAATTTTCCTTGTTATTAATTTGGGAATAATTTTCTTCCCCTTATACCTTTTAACCAATTAAACACCAAGCCCTGCTGATACTTTCTCTGTGAAATCTATTAATCTACATCCCTACCACTGTTTAGTTAGTCCAAACACAGTGTTTCTTGCTTAAATGATGTATCATTTTTCACTTTGTTTTCCTGATGCTACTGGGTAAAACTCTAAAAGCACATCTAAGACATAGTCTATTCTGCTATCAGCAACACTTTCCAAAACTCTATTTCATTAATTTATTTATATGCGGCACTCTGTCATGCTTTGTAGTTGTTAAGATGAAAAAGGAAGAGCCCCTGGCTTTACTTTTATTAAGTAGGGTAGACAAACTTAAGAACAATAATAAAGAATCGAAGAAACAAACATGAATCAATTTATTTGGGAGCACATAAATAAGAGTGAATATTTGAGTTGAGACTTGAAGAAAGAGTAGTAGTGTGTTTATTTTTTGTGTTTTCCTTTGCTTTTTAGTTGGAGCCAGTTTAAAGACAAATTTGGACTGTGGACAATGGGGGTGTGTAGGGGTGGAGATGGGTGGGGATTGTCCAATATTTACTTTTAGAAGATAGTGTGAGTGACAAAGGTCTGTCAAAACTAGGAAATTTTGATCACTTTACATTTTTGCTGCTGTTGTTGTTGTTATGACTTTGGCACAACCAAAAGAAGGACAACAACAAATTTGAAAACAAAATGCAACCAGAATCAACAGAAAATCAAACTGTATGGAAGTTGGACAACCAAGGAGTTAAAAAAGAAATGAGGGACAGAGCCGGGCAGCTGGGCAGAGAGGACTTGAGGCAAGGCAGCAGTTAGTGGACCCAATGAGGCAGAAACATGTGGAACAGGGTGGTCCCACATTTGTGTACAGATAAACTGGGAGGAACACCGGGGGAGCAGGATGGACCCCACAACACAGGGTCCCAGTGCAGGAAAATAAAGCCTCAAACCTATGACTGAAAACACCTCTGGGGGTTGAGGAGGCAGCAGGAGAAACTCCCAGCCTCACGGGAGAGTTCCTTGGAGAGACCTACAGGGTCCTAGAATGTACACAAGCCCACCCACCTGGAATCAGCACCAGAAGGGCCCAGTTTGCTTGTGGGAAGGCAGAAAAGTGACTGAAAGCCAGCAGAGAGCATAACAGGTGCCACTGTTCCCTCTCAGACCCCTTCCCCACATACAGCATCATAACACAGTGAGGTGAGTTACCCTCCCAACACGTAAGGCTCCACCCCTCACTACATACCAGGTGCACTGAAACAAACAAACAAAAAATGGCCCAAATGAAAGAACAGATCAAAGCTCCAGAAAAAAATACAACAGAGCAATGAAGAGATAGTCAACCTATCAGATGCACAGTTCAAAACACTGGTAATCAGGATGCTCACAGAATTCATTGAATATGGTCACAAATTAGAGGAAAAAGTGAAGGCTATGAAAAGTGAAATAAAGGAAAATGTACAGGGAACCAACAGTGACAGAAAAAAAACCAGGACTCAAATAAATGATTTGGACCAGAAGGAAGAAAGAAACATTCAAGCAGAACAGAATGAAGAAACAAGAATTCAAAAAATGAAGCAAGGCTTAGGAACTTCCAGGACATCTTTAAATGTTCCAACATCCGAATCATAGGGGAACTAGAAGGAGAAGAGGAAGACCAAGAAATTGAAAACTTATTTGAACAAATAATGAAGGAGAACTTCCCCAATCTGGCAAAGGAAATAGACTTCCAAGAAGTCCAGGAAGCTCAGAGAGTCCCAAAGATGTTGGACCCAAGGAAGCACACACCTCAAGGCACATCATAATCACATTACCCAAGATCAAAGATAAGGAGAGAATTTTAAAAACAGCAAGAGAAAGAAGACAGTTACCTACAAAGGAGTGCCCATAAGACTGTCAGCTGATTTCTCCAAAGAAACCTTGAAGGCCAGAAGGGGCTGGAAAGAAGTATTCCAAGTCATGAAAGGCAAGGACCTACATTCAAGATTACTCTATCCCGCAAAGCTATCATTTAGAATGGAATAGCAGATAAAGTGCTTCCCAGATAAGGCCAAGTTAAAGGAGTTCATCATCACTAAGCCCTTATTATATGAAATGTTAAAGGGACTTATCTAAGAAAAAGAAGCTCAAAAATATGAACAGTAAAATGACAATAATCTCATAGCTATTAACAATAGAACCTAAAACAAAAACAAAAACAAACTAAGTAAACAGCTAGAACAGGAACAGAACCACAGAAATGGAGATCATGTGGAGCATTATCAGCGGGAGAGTGGGTGGGGAGAGGAGGGAAAAGGTACAGAGAATAAGTAGCATAAATGGTAGGTAGAAGACAGACAGGGGGAGGTTAAGAATAGTATAGGGAATGTAGAAGCCAAAGAACTTATATGTGTGACCCATGGACATGAACTAAAGTGGGGGGGGGATACAGGTGGGAGAGGGTGAGCAGAGCAGAGGGGAATAGAGGGGGGAAAATTATACAACTGTAATAGCATAACCAATAAAATATATTTTTAAAAATTTATCTTTTTTATGGTGGAAAAGGAATGCATTATGAATCAGATCTATTCATTCTACAGAGATTTACTAACAGGTCCCTTAGGCAAATATTAATCAAATAAACACCTGACACTCTAAATAAGCAGGACTGTGGTTTGGGGAGAACACAGAAAATGTGCACAGGGATTTAGGAGCCTCCCAAGGGAAAGGCCTTAAGATCCTGACTATTTATTTATTTATTTATTTATTTATTTAGATGTTTAATGCTATCTCATTTTTAGTCCTGAATTGATAAGGTCCCACAGAAGAAGGTTCCACTGACAGAGGAAAGGACCTGAGGGGGAAAGTTCCAAGAGCCACCTAGGCTCAACAATCGATCCTAGATGGAGGTGAAAATTGCAGTGTGGCTGATCATGGAAAACCCTCCCTATCCCTGAAGAAAGCTTAAACACAAGGACACGTCCTTCAAAGTACTCAGACCTTCTCTGTCCAACCTTGAGCAACTTTGGATGAAGAGAATACTCATGGAAGTAGGATCCAGACCAGCAAAGATGTCTTGGTGCTGTCCAACAGGAA
Organism: Anoura caudifer; assembly: GCA_004027475.1. NCBI lineage: Eukaryota > Metazoa > Chordata > Mammalia > Chiroptera > Phyllostomidae > Anoura > Anoura caudifer. The sequence goes on from PVKU01009359.1 coordinate 28,822, forward strand.
ACACTCCGTAGTGAAGCACCAGTCCTCGCTGCACCACTTGATGGCAAAAGAAACCAGGCAGTTGGAAAGCTAGCATCTGCCCTTACTGGTGTGGCTCAGTTGGTTGGGCATAGTATTGAAAACCCAAAGGTTGTTGGTTCAATTCCTGGTCATGGCACATGCCTGGGTTACGAGTTGGGGTCCCCAGTTGAGGTGCATACGAGAGGCAACTGATCAGTGTTTCTCTCTCACATCAGTGTTTCCCTTCCTCTCTTTCTCTCTCCCTTCCCCTCTCTTCCAAAATACATTTTTAAAATCTTAAAAAAAAGTAAAGCTAGGATCTGCCTGTGGCCACATATGATTCTTTAGTTCTCTTTTAGTCTAGATGAGGGACTGGCCACTCTGAACTGAGTAATTAATTCCCATGGGGATCCTAGATGACTTCTGGGCATTGAAAAAACCCTAGGAGACATACTTTAAAATCTTTGCTATATTAGTTTACTTGGATTGACATACAGGGTACCATAGACATCAGAGACTTAATTACTCACAGTCCTGTTGGAGGCTAAAAGTCCAATAGCAGTTGGTTATTTCTGAGGCCTCTGTCCTTAGCTTGAAGATGATCAGCTTCTCCTTGTATCTTCACATGGCCTCACCTCTGTGTGTGTCTGTGTCCTGGCTCCTCTTTTTAAAAGGACACCAGTCTTATTGGACTAGGACCCATCCTAATGACCTCATTTTAACCTGATAAAAGCCTCTATTTCTTCCTATGGTCATATTCTGAGGTACTCAGAATTAGGACTTCAACATGGAAATTGGGTGGCGGGCAGGGCACAATTCAATCTGCAATACTTGCCAGGTTGCACACATGGAGACTTGAGTGTATCTGAATGCTAAAAAGATAAAACCGTTAGTATATTTAGAAGTTATATTATTGTAAAATGATTATCTATCACCAGTATTATATCTAATGCTGTGCTAACTTGCTTCAGAACTTTTTGTTTAAAATAAATAAATAAATAAATAAATAAATAAATAAATAAATATAGAAGGCAAGATTGGGGCTTCCTGAGAGTCCTTCTCCATTTCCATTCACATCTGTCCTTCCACAGAATTTATCTTTATCCTAAATATATCTCTATGGCTGTTTTTGTTCTTCATTGTAGATTTACCTGTAATCTAAGCTGGCAAAACAGATCATACCAGTTACATCTGCTTTTAATATTCTGATGCAAGTGTCAAGTTCAGAATAAAATCTGCACTTCCTGGCTCCACAGAGTCCTGCTCTTCCAGTCCCACTGCCCGCCCTGCCCCCACACCACGTGAATGAGCAAGTTACCTGCACGCACACACCTCCTCCATTCCTTTGCAGATGCTCTTCTCTTTGCCTAGAATGACCTGGCCTCCTTCCATATGGTTTCTTGCCCCTCATTTATACTCTTGTATCACTGAACAATGCTTCTGACAATATGCATTCCATTGGGTTAAAATCGTTTTCTTGTATGTTAAACCCAAAGGATTCAGAGTGCCTTTAAGGTACGGAGTGAGCCTTTCCTAGTTTAATGTCTAGAGCTTGGCATGTAGAGTATTATTAGCTCAACTAAGATTTTTAAAATAAGTGAATAATTGAACGAATTAACTTGTTGTGATACTGGTGATACTACTACTTGGTGGCACATACTTGACCCAGGAAATTGAGAAAAATTTTAGTTATTGAATGCGTCTGAAAATATGTTTCTGAGTCCCTGTTCCAACAACAGAAATAGCACCTAGATAACAACAAAAAAAGCTTAAAATATTTTCTAAAAATTTTTCTCCTCCTGAGGCTTTCACAATGCTGCTGCTTCCCTTCTGGGGCTGTGGTAGGCACAGCGCATGGCGCATGGTGGAGCAGCCTTCACTTGACACCTGACTGCTGGGCCCCTCCCTGATCCTGCTTCCTGCTAGAAGCTGTTACAAACCATAGCGGGGGAGGGGGGAAAAGGCACATGTTTTTATTCCTGCCTCGTAAAAATGCAGATCCAGATACTGGAAACAAAAATCTACGAAAACTCATAATTCAAGGAAGGAACTAGGATTTAGAGAGACAATGCGTAATAGGAGCCCTTCAAACAAATGGAAAAGCTAGTCCAGGTTCTATAATCTTAAAGGTGTTTTCATCACATCTATGGTCAATATCTGTATCATATCGCAGGTCACGGGCTCCCCAGCAGAAAGCAGAAGGCAGCTTCTTCCCAGGCATCGCGGTCTCCCAGACACAGCCAGCTCTGTATGGGAGACAGCTGACCCTGCTCCTTGCTAAACTGAGCAGCCAGTTCCTGCCCACACACAGCCTTGCTCCACCATGGACTCCTAGTGTTAATTGCTCCCCTGGGATGTGCTGAAAAGCTAGGGCAGGAGGTAATTCTTGAGGACTCTCTTTCTTCTTGTGCTCATAATCCCTCTCTGGCACTACCAGCCTCCAGGTTTCCTCAGATCGCTCTAAGTCGGTCACACCACAGGATGGCATCCCAGGAAACCCTTCCTCCTGAATGATATACCAAGGGGTTAATTCCCAGGTACCATGCCTGGGGAAACAGGGAGTGCACAAGGGACACTAGGGATTCCCAGGTAGATCTGTGTCAGCTCTCCTGCCCTAATTACTGGGAGAAGACAGAAGCTGTGTAGGTTAGTAGTCCTGAGGAACGCTGACTGCCTACAGCATCCCCCACTAGAAGAGCCAGAAAAGAGAGTTTTCTCATGGGTCTTTGCTTGGAATGAAGCAAGAGCTCAATAAAATAGGTCACTCAAGTGGTCTTCTCTCGTGGCCCTGAGAATACCTAACCTAGATCGCAGGACTTATGAAATGACGAGTTGTCTCCTGATGTGGCTCAGAGCCATTAACAGAAATGTCCCACAGAGGGGAACACAAGAAAATTCAACTTGATAAAGTAATACCTAAGTATGGGGTAGCAACAACCTTTGAAACACAACTAATATGCATTTTTCATAAAAGTTCTCCCACCACACAACCTCATATCCTAAGCAGTAAATGAATTTGTTTCTCTTTTTTTTTTTTTTTGAAAAGAGAAAGGTTGTACAAAAGTACGACAAGCACTGACTAACTCCAAAGAGATCAGAAACAATGTAAATGGACTGAGACATTGATATGCTTGAAAGTGTATTGTTCCAGAACTATTTCAACTCTTTCATGTGATTGTGCCTGTTTGTTTAAAAAGATGATAATTCTCCTAGTTAGATCAATGTTTATCTCATCCACTTTTGTATAGTCTATAGTGTAGTAAAGTGACAGGCACGAAGAAGGTGCCAAATCAGTGTTTCTGGAAAGGACGGAAATAAGGGGGAGAAAGGAGCAATGGCCAGGCAGAGGCAGGAAAGCAGATAGGGAAGAAACAGATGAGGGGCTTTTTAGGGTTTTCCAGAATTATAGGAAAACCCACCCTCTGGGTCAAGATGTAGGTTAAAAGATTTTTTTTTTTCATTGCAATGAATATAAAATGTCCAGAGGCCATGAATTTGAGTGGCAGTCACACTTTTCGTATATAGCTCTCGTTCTTCAAATTAATGATCAAGGGATATTTAAATACAGCTTGCACTGCTTTTTGCAATCTTCTGCCTGAAGCTGGTCACATTCAATAAACACAACAGCCCTGGGCCTGGAAGCAAACAGGCAGAAATCCTAAACAAAGGACTTCAAACAGGGCATTTGGAAACCTTTGTCCTTCTTTGTCAAGATAGTTCAAAGAATGGCAGCATTACGCTTGACCCACCTCGCTTAAAACCAATGGTCCATGCTTTATGTGAAGTATCATTTTTTTCTTATAAATAGGACAAATTATATCATGGTCACTACTAGCAGATACTGCACCCATGAGAGAGGTTCATCCCCTGGTAGTTTTGCAAAAACAAGAAGATAGAAGGAAATCAAAACAGGAACTCAGAAATTCTTAATTTAACATTTTCTCTTTCACTAATTTTGAGGGGAGCATGGGGGTACCCCTATTTATCTGAATATAAAGCATCCTCATCTAATTTGCCCGCATCTCTCTCTGTGTCTCTGTCTCTCTGAGGCATGAATGTGCACATGTATGCTCATTGCTTTCACACATGTACATGTGAGTCCTTTTTTTTCTGGAGGATGAAAGAAAGGAAAGGAGTGCATTGGGTAATTCCTGGAAAGTCTGAAAAGTTTATTTTCCTTTTAAGGACAAAAATACTAGGGAGTCTTGGGTGGAGGGAACTAGATGAAAGGTGGTTTAGGGACTCGCCAAAGAACATGGATACATAACCTATAGACACAGACAAGAATGTGGTGATGGCCAAAAGGAAGAGGGAGCTGGGGTTGGGTGGAGGTGGGCAAAGGGGTTGGGGTAGGGGGGCATCCTCAATAGTGTCAACAAATAAAATAAAGCTAAAAAAGAAAAATAAACTGTTAACATGTTTTTAAAACAGATATACTAGAAAGAATAATGCAACAGAAATTTGTGAACTTTTTACTGTTTCTTTCCCCCATTATTTACTTCCTTTGCCCATCTCTTGCCTCTCATGTAGCCCATTACAGCAATTTAAGAATAGTCTGGTTTTCGTTCCAGTTAAGATGGAGTAAGAACCACCACCCTCCACCCTGCCTCTCCCAGTGAGTACAGCTATAAATCCTGGGCAGAATTCATAGGGTCACTGCTTTAGGACTCTGAAAAACGAATTGTAGCTGACAGGTTGAGAAAAAAGATCAGAATTCAAAGTGCCACCAAACCCCTGGTATTTACCCTTTTCCCCACCTGCCTTCCTGCCACTTGGCACCAGATGGGGGCACAGTTGTGGAAGTACACAGCACAGCAGGACTGGAACTAGGGGAAGATGAATCAGGCAGGGTGGTAGAGCATAGAGATAGATTCTGTCTTTGTTTAAAAGTATGATATTTTGTTCATTATGGGTTGTTGCATCCATTTTGATGTTTTAAATGGTATATTAGAATTCTATTTTTCTTGATAATTTCTTTTGGTGTTCCCTTAAGTTTTGTACCTGTAGCCTGCGCCTCACTTGTAGAGTAACTAAAACCTCAGCTTTCAGCTGGAGGTCAAAAAGGTGAGCTCCAGGGGACTAGAAACTACCAGAGACATTAAGGATAGAAAGGTCAGGGAAGTAACCCCATGAAAATTGTATATAAACTCCTGGGCTAAACCCAAAGCTGTGCATGCATAGATCTGATTCTAAGGATCAAGAATCTTGGAGAACTGCACCAAGATACACCACTGCTCAGGACATGGACTGGTCCTCAGGTGGAGCACACACAGGACAGATAGGCACAGAGGCTTTGAAAACTCACCAAACATTAGAACCACAGAGGGACAGTCTCCCAGAAGGCAGGATTGACTTACAGCCTGAATTTACGTCTGAAACAAAATACCAGATTTCTCCACAATATTTAAATAGACTACAACTCTACAATTCAAAATTAGGCAGTATGTGAAGAACAAGGAAAATCTCAACTCGCATTAAAAAAATCAACAGATGCCAAGGCTGAGATGACCAGATATATTGGGATTATCTGATGAAGTCTTTATTATTTTCTCCTTTTTCATTGTATTTTTTCCATTACCATTTATCTTCCTTATACTTTCCTCCATGAGTGAAATGGCCATGAGTCCTTTTACCTTTTTGGTTCATCTTTCCACCTCCAACCCCCAACCAGCCCAGAGCTATCAGCCTTCTCTCTATCTATAAGTCTGTCTATATTTGCTTATTAGTTCAGGTTGTTTACCAGATGCCGCAGATGAGTGAAATCATATGGTATTTGTCTTCCTCTGACTGGCTTATTTCACTTAGCATAAGGTTCTCCAGCTCCACCCATGCTGTGACAAAGGGCAAAGTTTTCTTCTTTTTTATAGCTGAGTAGTATTCCATTGTGTAAATGCCCCATAGTTGTTTTATCCATTCATGTAATGTTGGACACTTGGGCTGCTTCCACATCTTGGTGGCTGTAAATAATGCTGCAATGAACATAGAGATGCTTACTTTCTTTTGAATTAGTGTTTCAGGTTTCTTTGGATAAATTACCAGAAGTGGAATTGCTGGGTCATAGGCAGTTCCATTTTTAGTTTTTTGAAGTATCTCCACACTGCTTTCCACAGTGGCTGCACCAGCCTGAATTCCCACCAACAGTGCAAAGAGGTTTCCCTTTCTCCATATCCTTGCCAGCACTTGCTATTTGTTGATTTATTGATGATGGCCATTCTGACAGGTGTGAGGCGATATCTCACTGAGGTTTTAATTTGCATCTCTCTGTTTAGTGACTTGAGCATCTTTTCATATGTCTATTAGTCTTCTGTATGGAACCACAAAAGGCCCTGAATAACAACAGCAATCTTGAGAAAGAAAAACAGTAAGGCCATAGTAATCAAAACAGCATGGTACTGGCATAAAAAAAAAGACACATAGATCAGTGGAACAGAGTAGAGAGCCCAGGAATAAACCTGCACCTTTATAGTCAATTAATATTTGACAGAGGAAGCAAGCACATACAATGGGCTAAAGATAGTTTATTCAGTAAATGGTGTTGGGAAAATTGGACAGATGCATGCAGAAAAATGAAACTAGACCTTCATCTTAATGCCACACACAAGAATAAATCCCAAATGGATTAAAGACTTAAATGTTAGGCCCCAAACCACAAAAATCCTAGAAGAAAATACAGGCAGTAAAATCTCAGACATTGCTCATAGCAATGTTTTTTTCTGATATATCCAGGCAAGGGAAATAAAATAAAAAAAATAAACAAATGAGACTACATCAAACTAAAAAGTTTTTGCACAGCAAAGGAAAATATCAACAAAATAAAAAGACAACCCACTGAATGGGAGAACATATTCTCGGATACATCTTATAATGGGTTAATATCCAAAGTTTATAAAGAAATTACAAAGCTCACACCAAAAAAAATTAAGAAATGGGCAAAGGACCTGAATAGACACTTCTCCTAAGGTGACAAAGTCTTTAAAATAAAAATCTCCAAGACAAATGAAAACACATAAAGTTCCAGCAAAGAACTGAAAGATGTAGGGAAGAGCCAGACATCTTAGTGCTGAAAAATACAATAACAGAAATAAAGAATTCACTAATTGGACTCAACAGTGAAATGGAGATGAACAGAGAAGAATGGAGAAAAAAGTCACAAAACTTGAAAATGAATAAATAGAAATTACATATTTTGAACACTCGTGAGAAAAGAGAAATTTCAGAAACCTGTGGGCAATAAAAGAGTTCTAACATTTGCGTTGTCAGAGTCCAGAAAGTGGCAAGAAAGAGTTTGATGCTGAAGAAAATGGTCAAAGAAATAATGGCTGCGAACTTTCCAATCATTTTGGTACACATTTATATGAATTTTAATGCATGTACTGAATCACATAACCACTAAAACAAACAGGTAATGGTAGCGCTAGATTTCAAACCAACGTCTCTTTTACTCAAAAGCTTATTTAGGTCCTGTTCACATGCTTCTGTAGCTCTGCACTTGAATGAGACCACATATTCTCCTATTTAAAATGTGAAGGGAAGGGTGTCATTTGGCTCTCTAATTTCCTCTATCCTCAAATGTCCCTGACATTGAACTATTAAGGCTGCATTAACCACTATGCTCTGGGCAGTTTTCCTCAAAGCTGTTTTTTTTATAGATGAAACTCTCCAGTGGCCTAAAAGAAATGAGGCCACCTCCAAACTCCACATGGAATGCTTTCAGTGCATGAGGCCTTTACTGGCTAGGCCTTTGACTGACAAAAAAAGGGGGGTTAATGTGAATGTCATATACCTCCCACCACTGCTTCCGAGAAAACTGTCAAACAAACATGAAAGTCACCAGAAAGCTGTGTCCAGTGAGAAAGGTGCATTTATTAAAACCAGCAGGAACTTCGCCCACATTGCTAAAGAAAAGCAAAGTTAAAACCAAATGAGATAGGAGGTTGAGGCCATAAGACCAAGCCGGAGAATGTAAATGAGTTTTATCAAAAGCCTTAATTGCATAGAGCTTTGCCAAGGACAAATAGCCACTTTAGTTCTCAACCAGGTGCCCTGTTAGAGAAAAGAGTTTAAGCATTTTCTTCCCAGAAAAAAAAAAAAACCACTGGCCAAGAGAAAAAACAAACAAACAAATGATCTAAATGAATGACTGAGATGAGAACGGCATTCTTACTTTTGCCATCGTTGCATACACAGCAAGATAAAGCTATTGGGATAGTATAAAGCAGACCCACCTTGAAATCAGTACTCCTTGTAAACCTCGAATCTTCCATCGTACATGAACTTGGCCAAGTCATTATATCTGTCTTGACCTCATTTTCATAGACTGTGAAGATTGAAGATATCATACTGCTTTCTATGACTGTTGTGGGGATTAATGTGTGTAAAGTGTCTGGCACATACCAGGCCACACATCTAAGTGCTTGGGTATTCTGAAGGAAGCATTTTTTTTTTGTATATGGAATAGCAGTCACTCTCATTTGAAAGGCCTTCAATTTTCACCTTGTTCTATGAGGCTTACACAACCAAGGCTAGGATGTTAAAAGGTCTCCTTGAGTTGCTACACCTCTAGGTAGTTTTCTGCATTCCATCAGCCTCAAGCTTTATATTTTAGAGAGATAAAACACATAATATTTCAACTTCTTGGTTTGAAACACCTCAATGAAGCAAGTAGGTCACCTGGAATATCAGTACGAATTTTGGAAAAAAGCAAAGTGGGAATAAATATTACCCAGGAAATCCTAAAATATGGTTTTAATGCTAAGAACCCTATTGACAGTTCATCTCAACTGGGGTTTACTGGGCAACTACTGGATGTGACATGATCTTTGCTGTCTACCTGCCTGAAACACACATGGGGAGACAGAGACCTCACTGGACACTGCAGGGTGATCAATCCGGTAGTGGAGAGACATACAAGAACTGAAGGAACATAAAGGGGCACTACCTTCGAGCAGGAGGACCGGACACAGAGAACGTGGTGTCTGAACACAGAAATATACAGGGTTTCTCAGGTTGGAGTTGGGAACAGGTTTTCCAGGCAGGAGGAACAGCTTGTTCAAAGGCATAGAACCAAGCAATTGCAGGGCATTCTCAGGAAGTCTTCAGTCCACCATGCCCAGAGCGAAACAGGGCAGAGGAGAATCCTGTTTCCCAGAGGCATGATTGTCTGCTTCTAAATTTCACTCAAGTGGTATAATTTAAGAAATAATATGCAGGCAAAAGACCTGGGCTGACCACTGGATATTGAACAAACCATTCTGAGCATTAGTTTCCTCTTCTAAAAATTTTTATAGTAGTAGATGAAAATCACTACTTCATAAGTCTGTTGTGAGGATTTGCTGATATGAAAGTATTCTTTAAATTGCGAATCTATACAGATGGTTAACATTATGTATATATCTTAGATATGATTATTTATAAATAACACATAGTAATCTTAAGTAGCTATACAGTGTTTATAATTCAACAGATATACAGTATTATGAATAATGTTTACATATAATAATAGCTACCACTAAAATGTCTAGGAATTGAGGTAGGTATGAAAAGATCTCAGTATTTTCAGATCACTTTCAAAATGTTTTAGGGACTAAGAAGAGAACCATCAGTCATTCACATTATGGTTTCACATCTACAAAGTGTAGGGGAAGTACTTTAGCACAAAATAAGTATGAGAGAGAATGTAAAATAATGCAAAGAACTAAGAAGATGCTCACATATATGGTTTATTTTTAAAAAACATGGTAATTAGAATGAAAATATAAAGCAGTTTGTGAGTTCAGAAAACTTGGTCAAAGAATTACAAGGAATAAGAGGTAAAAACCATGCAGCTTACTGGGGAGAATGAAGGAAAGTAGCGGATAAACAAAGCAGACCTCCAAAGTGAGAAATCTGACCTTCAGAAGGCAGCAACTCAGAAAAAGGGGCACCAGGGATCTTGAAAGAAGGAAGTGCAGCAAGGAAAGGGAAAGGAGGAGGCTCCCAGGTGATCTAATAATGAATACTAACCTATTTTGTTTTGTTTTGTTTTGCTTTGCTTTTTCTTTGAAAAGCCCTCATACTGATTTTTAGGTGTCATCTCAGAACCTTTGTGATTTTTTTCGTCTATGTGTTTGGAGGGGGAGGGCAGCTTATGTGTAAAAATTCTCTTTAAGAGTGTTGCAAAGTTGTTTTTTTAGCATTTTCTGGACTGTTACTCCCCTGAAAAAGCTTGAAAATCATTTGATATGATAATCAAAAACAACTAAGATATCTAATTAATTGATTAATTAGTTCTTTAACTAATTGATTCATTATTTCTTTCATTCTCTTAACCAAACCACCCTACTTGATGCCAGGCACTTGGCTGAGTGCTATGGATGTAACGGTGACTGAGGGAGCCATAGCCTCTGCCTCAGGACACTTCCGGAGGAGCCGGGAAGATGGCCACCTGAGCACCACCATTCCCGCTGGCTCTGATAGGAGACATACAATATTGTAGTCATTACCTGGTAAAAATTTTGTGTTTACTTTGGGGTGGGGAAAACTTTGAGTTAGTATTGTCAAAAAGTCTTCTTGGACTAAATGCAGTTCTAAATAGTAGATTCTTTTTCAGTGAAAATATTTAAAAAGCACCTAAAATTTTTATGTTGATTTGGGGGACATGGAACCTCCTAACCTAATACATTTCTTCAATGATTCATGTGTTCACCTAGTGAATATTTAACGACTACTCTTGCCTTTATAGGCCAGGCACTGGGAATAGAGGAAGAACAAAACTGACCTAATCCCCCCTCACTGAGCTTCAATGTAGTTGATCTAAAATCTTAAGTGTACAGCTGAGAGACATTTAAACCAATGGGAACATGATCACAAATTCCTTCCCTGGGAGGAGCATGCTCAGGAAGTGAACTTGGAAACAACCTGAGAAATCATTCAGCCCTCTGCCAGCATGAAGGACACAAACACTCTCCTGTATTCCTGAGTGGTACTCATTGTCCTACTTTCCCCAACCAAACACACAGCACCACCCTAAATTGGAAGGCCTCACTAGACCTGTACAGCCCTAATGCATGAGGGAGATCACGTCTGAAGACAAGTCAGGGCTGAAATCTCAGCCTCAGAGCATCATTGCACCTGAGTGGCCCTGCGTACATGCCTGATTTCCCTGAGCCTCACTTTCATCATCTATCTAAAAAGGGGCAGCGGGGTATATCTGTCTTTTAAAGCTGTGGTGACGATTCAGCAAACTAATCTAACTAAAGAAGAGCACGGCATGCAGTGTTCAATAAATGTTCTTGGGCTTCAAGATCCTTTCCAGTTGTCAACTGCTGTAGTTAAATTTTCTTAATTTCCCTTGGCAGAATATGGGGCGCTCCCATATGTTCCCAACATAAGGTAAATGCAACTTTTAAAATTTAAGTCTGCATGTTTTCCCACAAAGCCATGAGCTCCTTGAGGGTAGGGGGTGTGTCCTCTGTATCTGCATAGCTCTGCCCTCATCCAGTGCTAGAACCTTTTAATTGCTCTGCACCTCCAGCCCCCACTCAATTACCATGACTTTTCCCATGAATAGGATGTAGACACAACAGGAGATCAGGGAATTCCATGGAGCATCCTCTCAAGTGGAAAATATTGCTTGGCAAATCTCTGCCTCTGTGTATACCTGCAGCGTAAGGTCCTATAAACTTCCAGGTGAGTGGCCATATGTTTTTGGCAGCCAAAACAAAGAGGGAAATGCATTTATGTGATTTGATGTGAAAAGTAGAGGGCAAACCACAGGCATTCGAAAAAGAACAATTATCTCTGGTATTAATAATCAAAAAATCATTTCTCTGGGACCTCATACAGAGGACACTGTTTAATTCAATTAACAATGCCCACAAGAGCATCCTTGCTATAAACACAATACACAACAAAAGGCACTGACCAAAACATCTACAGACTTTCCTGATGGTCATTTGCAATCTAGAGACAGGTTTTATAGTACCTAGAGGAACAAATGAACAGCATAATATTCAGACAGTTCTGCATAAACATTGTTTTCTCAGAACCAATTTGACATGCATGGAGCTTCACCATGCTGAGAACCTGTTCCCTGAAATGGATAGCGCTATGCCGAGGTTAAGAAGCCAGGCCCTGGACTCAGTCTGACTTAACCACTTACTATGAATTCTGTGACCTTGGACAAATCACTAAACCTCTCTGAGCCTCATTTTCTCATCTATAGTATGGGAATGACAACAGGATCTATATCTTAGGGCTGTTGTAAGGTTAAAATAAAATGTGTGAGAAGTGCTTAGCTTCATTTATGGGACATGGCAAGAATTAATACATGAGTTATTAACACATGCTTTGAAGGGAAAAATCACTAACTCCTAACTAGTTGTTTCCTTCAACTGAGTTTGGTTATACTTCACTCTGACTTGTAATTTCTATTCTGCCCTTGCAAGGGTTTCCTTTAGTACCTGTGCTATTGTGAGAGATGGAATTCACTTGATTTTGCAGTTATCCCTTTTATGTAAGACCTAAGCCTCACTTCTTAGAGGAGGCATTATCCTTCAGAAATGTTCCTAAAATGGTCACGAGCCATGCTGCTCCAAAGCCTCCACATACCACCTGCTCCTCTTTGAGATGACTTACCTTGGTCTCTGCCTGAGTGTTCCCCTCAGGGTTCAATGTTAAATCTTACCAGACCCACTCAGGAGTGTTCTGTTCTGGAGTTTCTGTGAGGTCTTTCAGTAATCACTTATTAGGCACCGGTCATGTACCAGGTACTGTGTCTGGTCCTGGGACCATTACAGTGAACAAGATGGCATCCTTGCTCACAGGGCCCCAGGACGGGCTCCTCAGCTGCTGTCCACCACATGCTCCAACACAGTGTGAACAGTCCATGTAACCCAAGAGCCCAGCCTGGCTCATGGCTAGCACTGGCCCAGGGCCTTGAAGAGGGGCCAGTGGGCTGCAGTGTGTGTGTGCACACATGCGTGCCCCCTCACTGGGCCGAGCCCTGATTTTCTGGATGCTCCCCATCTCTTTTGAAGATTCCAGCCTCACTATAACAATCTTGGTAAAAGTAAGCCTTTGTGATCCTATGAAATCAATTACACAAACATTCAATTTTGTAGATACTTACTGAGCTCAGGAAATGAGTGGAATCGACATTTTCTGTGTCCGTGCTTGGCATGCTTTCATTTCTCCTAAAGTGGTCTCCGTTTGGCAGGCAAAGGCAAAACCAGTTGAGTGGCCACAAAGAGAAAGTTCAATATTTGTTTTCCTTCTCTCCCTGTAAGCATACTTTTCATCAGGACTGTCCTTTTTTTGACTCCAGAGAACAGCTAGATCCCTGAGTTTTGTTAAGATCCAAAGATCCCTGGGTCTTATCAAGATAAGAATTCCTGCTTTCATCTACCTCTCTAGGTCTATTCTGTAACATTTTATATGTCAGACAGAACTTTGGGAGTACAAGAAAAGTTCATATTTGAGTACCTTCTATGAAGCAAGCATTGAAATAAATGCTTTACAATTATTATTTTATTTAGTTCCCAAAATAAAAGGCAATATTTAATAACTTTTTTTTACAGAAGTGGAAACTAAGATGCAGAGAAATCAAACAACTTCCCCAAGATCACAAAGCATGTACACAACTAAGTTAGGACTGGAATCTAGATCTGACTCCAAAGCCATATTTTCTACTATAACAGGGTTTCTCAGCCTTTGCACTGTTAACATTCTGGGCCATATAATTCTTTGTTTGTATGACCTATGTATTTTAGGGTGTTTAGTGCATGGTGGACCTATACAACTAGCTAGTAGCACTCTCCATTTATGACAGTGAAGGTTTCTCCAGGCTTGGCCATATGCCCTTCCACTGAGAACTACCACTTTGTAATAGACTAAGGGAAACCATTTATTCAACATAAATAATCTGTCCTCCTGAGAAATTATTGAAATATCAAATTACATAAGGCAATATGTTAGGAACTGTGGGAATGTAAAGGTGCATGAAATATCTTTAAGGAGCTTAATAAAAAGGCTTTGGAATCAAGGAAAGGATGTTGGGCTGATGTGGGGGGATAATAAATTACTGTACCATTCACTAACCTGACCAGCATTATGAGTGCCCTATAATAACATGATGATAATGTGGATAGGAATAATCACAGTTGTGAAAGTAAATCTGTGATATTGAGAGTTTTGCTGATTTTATGAATGAAGGAATAGAGGCTGAGATAAATAAAGTAGCCTGCCTCAGATAGGGCACCTGTGAAGAGGAAAAGGTCATGACAGGCATCCATTTCTGTCCGGTTCCAACCAGTATGCAGGAGGATCGCCAGGGTAGACAGTCACAGACGCCATGACCAAAGGTGACCATCACAGATGCTGTGACAAAAGCTGGGGGAAGCTTTGGAATTGAAGCATAAACAGCAAATTTGACATGAGCTGCAGTGCTGAACAAAATGAGAATATTCGTCATATATATTTGGAAAAGCTATCTCAGATGTCTAGAGACATTAGCCTATTTATATACCATAAATAGACATCCCTTCATTAATGATCATTTAAGAATCAAATTGCAATATTTATTTGCCTCAAAGGAGGGGTGATCGTACCTAGTAACATAATACACTAGAGCAAATTAGGAACATTGAGGCAATGGAAAGAAACTTTTTTTTTTTACATAACCCTAATTACCTATAGAAAAAGAAACTCAAATGAGAATATTTTGTCTTTGCTTGTTCATAGATGAAACCCTTTCTGGAGATTTTTCTGCCCTTTGTGTATAAGAGAAATTACCCTAGGCTCTGGAGGATGGTTCTGCATCATCCAGCACGTGTGTGAGGCCTCATTTCCTCTCATGTGGTGAACTGCAGCTCAGGAGGAAGGCCTGCCAATCCACTCTCCTGGGAGCCCACCTGGCACCGTGCACAGGTGTCACAGTGAGCGTAGAAAGGAACCCTGTCAGGCTTGTCTCATTGACGCCTTCATATGGCGGCAGGTCTTCAACTCAGGAAGTCGAGATTCAGTCCACTCTAAAACAGGGTCATCCTCAGTAACTGAATTTTTTAATAGTTTTGGTGAGAAAAGATCTTTTTAACCATTTAAACAGATGCCATACAAAGTGTTTAAGGTACAGGGAAAATGCCATGAAAAGCATATATAATGAATTTGAGAAATATTTCTAACACATATGATAGAAATGAGCCTAAGGATTTGAATATATAAAACGCTTTCATAAATCTGGAAGACAAAGATGAATGAATAATTCAATAGAAACAAGAGAAAGAATGCAAGAAAGAAGTTCATATATAAGAAATGCAATTAATTGGCCAAGCAATATAAGAAATAGATGTTCACCACAATAAGCTTTAAAAATTAAAGTGAGGTACATTTTCTACTAATTACCTTGGTATAAAGTTTATACATAAAATTTTGTTCTCTTTAATGTCCGTTTATGTTTTGCTATTCTAGCATTTATTTTTTCATTCAATGTCCCACTTCCTTGGAATTGTCAGATAGACATATCTTCACATTTTCTCATTCTTAAATATAATAGAATAAAGAAGTAAATTTCAATAAAGAAAGAAAATTAAAGTAAAATTATTTAAAGAAATAGATTTGGCAGTTAAATATTAACATTGAAGGGCCATAATGTTGTCTGTTTTATTTAGTTATTCTCTATTTTATTTGTTTTGTAAATATCTTGCCTCTAGAAATATCTTCAAGCTCTGAAAGATAGCACTTGTTTTCCCTAAAAAGTGATAAACATACAGTAGCTGCTTAATCAAATTGCCCTGAATTAACTTGAGCAAGGAAAAAGAACTGGGCTAAGACTCCAGAGACTCATAGAGTTGCCATAAGAGATCATACGAAGCACTTGGCCCTGTGACTCACTTGGTTGGAGGGTCCTGGGATACACCCAAAGGCTGTGGGATGATTTGGGTCAGGGCACGCACGTACCTAGGTTGCTGCTTGTTTCCCCAGTCCAGGTGCAAAGGGGAGGCAGCCGATGGCTGTTTCATCCCTCTCTCCTCTCCTCCCCCCTCCCTTCTTTCCTCTCCCTCCTCTCAATAAACATACCCTCTCATGAGAATTTTTTTTAAAAGAAAGAGATTACAGAAGGCATAATTACTTGGGATCATCCTAGGGTCTGTCTACCATATATTCCTTCCAAAAAAAAAAAAATGAACTGGAATCTGACCAAGCCTCTACATCTAATTACCAATTTTCAGACATACAGTTGTCAAAGGAACAAGTAAACATTACCATAAAGTTGTGAACAGGACAAGCCAACCCATAAAAACTTTGCACCCACCTTGCCTGCACCTGCCGGGAACCAGCCCTCGGTTGGCCCCGCGCCTGGCATCCAGTGAAGTGCGCCGCTGCGTGCAACCGCAGAGCCGACATGCACAGAGTGAGGACAGTAGTCAGGATCCTAATGGGGCTGTTGCTTCCTGCGCAGCTCCTACGCACGCAGATTCCTTCAAATCAACAAGTGCTGCAACACCCTCAAGTAACCCCTCCCACAACACCTGGACTACCTGAAGTCCAGAGAATGCCACCACCAAATCAAGTGTTGGTGCTCTGCAGTCAACCACCAATATCTCTGTGATCTCGTTCTCTCTCCTACATCTCTACTGCTAAAAGGCGGGCCCAGAAAGGTCTCTACAGGGAAGTTAAGTAGCATGCTAATATTACAAGCTAATAAGTAATTGGGCTGGAACTCAAGCCTCTGTCCAACTCTAGAGCTACATTTGTTTTTATACGGATCCCTACATTAAAGTACATATAAGGAGAAAGAAAAATAACAGTCTTAGAATGGCAACATGTTAAGCTTAGTGCTTTTCACACATATCTCATCTAATCCTCAGAGACATTATTTCCCCCTATACACACACTTTACTTTTGAGGAATTATACTTAAAATTTTAGTGTAACTTCAAATACTTCCCACTATCAAAAGAAAGAAAGAAAGAAAGAAAGAAAGAAAGAAAGAAAGAAAGAAAGAAAGATAGATATTTGGTTAAATCAGGACCCAAAGACTCAAATCTCCCAAAACTCTCCACTAAAGGGCCAACTGAAACCTCAATATTTAGATTTAAGGTTAGAAAAATGTTATCAACTACTAAAGTTGAAAATATGGTTCAATGTTAGATCTAGGCAGATATACCTTTATTCCTTACATATACATTTCAAAGTATGGGTGGGTTTGCATAAACCATCTGGGTGTTGCCAATTGAATCATCTTTGCTTTAGATAACATATCATTTATACTCTAAAATTTTTAGCTATTTTTAAAACTCTATTTTTTCTTTTATATATGAAGGTGTTATCTGATCCTGCGAATAAAGCAACAGCTTACCGGTATACAACCTTAAAGAATCTCATTTTAAGGCAGCACATTTTAAGTCTAGGATACAAACTGGGATTGAAACAGAAGATTTGGAATTTCCAGGTGCTATGAAAGATCATTTTATTTCAGCCATAAATTTCTTCTTTTTCATCCAACTAATATTTGACCAAAACCACATAATGTGACACATTTCACATTAAAAGTCAATATTTTTATAAAACTATTATGAAAATATATTGACCCAAATCAGCATTTTATATTATTATAAGTTCATAATTTTCCTAAAATGGAAAGTCAATCAGGCTGTATAAACAATATATTACTATCTATATCAAAAAATTATAAAATCAAGAAATTTGGGGGACCAATTAAAGTCACAGGACCTTTAAACACAGATCCATTCCCTTCTAATTTAATGAAAATAAATATAGTGAGGCAATTTTCTCAGTTCACATAGTGCTATCAAGTAGGGCACTAGAAAGTAACATGGGTTTGACCTATTTTAAAAACTTTCACAGAAATTAGATATATGAATGTCTTCTATATGACAAGTAATGTTTTTCTAAGTGTGTGTGTGTGTGAGAGAGAGAGAGAGAACGAGAACCTGAAGACTGAGGTCAATTCTAGTTACCAGACATCAGAAAATGAAAATGGAAGAAAATTCCACTCTCACTCTAGGTGGTGATAGCTGAAAGGTAATGCTGTTCCCACCAAAACAACAAGGGGAAAAGAAATCTACAAAATTACAGCTTTTCTGGAGCCCATCAGATGCCTGAAATCGCAAGACAGTAAGACCTGGGTTGAATTTCAATGAGTGATGAGTTTTTTAAAGGACAGGCAGAACACTTGAACTATATCACTGTTTATAGAACATGGGAGGAGAAATTGTCTGCTATAAAGTTGTTAAGAAAATATCAGGTAAAATTGTAATGGATTTTTAAAGGCCAAATGTGGGCTAGCATAAAAGTTTGAAATAACCGGGAGCCTAAAATACTCAGGAGGAGTTCACAAGTACACACTCAGAAGCTCTTTTTCATGGGCCTTGACTAGATGCTAATTAGGAAAGACTGGTGGAAGGGCAGGATGGGGGGAACAATCCTGCTAGAAGGGGAAAGCACACAGGTCAGGATGGCTGCAAAATCTTCCCAGCCTCCCCGACCAGTGAGGCTCAGTCGGTTGGGCATCAGTCAAGGGTTAGATTCCAGGTTGGGGAAGAGGCAATGGATTGATGTTTTTCTCTCTCACATTGATGTTTCTCTCTCTTTCTTTCTCCCTCCCTTCCCCTCTCTCTAAAAATAAATAAATAAATAAATAAATAAATAAATAAATAAATAAAATCTGTTTAAAAAACCTTCCCTGCCTTCCAGGACACATCTCTCATATAAGTCAAAAGCTTTAATTCATTGGGAAATGGGCAGGAAAACTTTCACACAAATACAAATACCCACCTGGACTCAGGCATATAGATATACTATATATACTATATATACTATACATACTATACACTATATACTATATATACTATATACAGTATAGACTATATACTATAGTCTATACTATATATAGTATATCTATACTATTGGAGGAGAGATAGAAAGAACACCCATCAGCCTGTGGTGGAAGCATTAAAAAACAAAAACAAAAACTCTCATGTGCACAAGAGCTAGCAAGATCTGTTGTTTCTAGGACAGTGACAGAAACAAAAGCCATCTAACTTTGGTAAAGGAACAGGGAATTCACCAGAGTTTAGGATCCTGCACCAACTCAAAGCAGAGCTCTTGCTACCACTGCAGGCACAGCAGGAAAACCTTTGCCACCTAAGACACAATTAAAGGCAGTATTTGACATTTTGAAAGAGCAGGAATACTGAGAAAGATCCATATCCCCACCTTGAGTTTCACAAAGGTTACATAAAACTAGGGGGGGCAAGGAGACTTGAAACTCACCCCTCAGTCCTGCCACAAGTAACAAACAATAGCAGTCTACGGTTGAGAGGAACCAGAGTGTGGAGAAGTAACCCCGAGGTGTTGTGGAAATTCAGGGACTCCTGAGAGCTGAAGACAGATCAAAAGCGCTGGGTAAAAGCCCTCTGATACTCCAGAGCCCACACTAAACACACAGGTGGGCAGATTGGAAGGCTTTGGTGCACTGGGACTAGTGGTAGCAAAAGCAAAACCTCAAATGGCTCAATTTCTGATTAGAATCACTCAACCTCTTACATTACATTCTGAGAGAGGAGACATGTCCATTGCAGGGCGTGGATATAATTTACCTATACTTCTACCTTTCATATACATGAAATGTCCAAAATTCAATAAAAAATGAGAGAACACAGACAGGCACAAGGAGAAAATGTCTCATTGTGTAAGAGATAAACAATCTATATTATGAGAATCACAGATGATTTATATGTTGGAACTACCAGATGGAAACTTTAAAATAGTCTAATTAATGTTGAAGAAGCTATGGGGAAATTTTAGAAGATAAAACTTATTAAAAAAGAGTAAAATGGAATTGCTAGAAATAACATACACAGTATCAGAGGTGAAGAATTCCTCACCATGTTCATTGGTAGACAGGACACAGCTGATGAAGCAATCAACATACTTGAAGGTAATAATTACAGTGGGAAATATAAAAAAAAAGAGGATAAAGCATCATAGAGCTGTAAGACAATATCAATAGTCTTACATACATGTAATTGAAGTGCCAGAAGAAGAAGAGAAATTGAGTCATAAAAATAAATACTTATGATTTAAAGGCTACGAATTTCCAAAATAAATTACAACAAAGTTCTGGGAACCTCAGAATCCTAAACAGATTGACTAAATTTTAAGTAAGAATAATCTCTATCAAATAAGCACACCTAGATTCATCATATTCAAACCTTTGAGAAAGATAAAAAGAAATGTTAAGGGCAGCCACAGGGAACAAACAAACAGCATTTTCTTTTCCATAACTGCAGCTCAGTGAGGTGTACCCAGGTGTCTTCACCACTAGAGAAGCAGTGGGGTTTGGTGCAAAGGCAGCATCTTTCAACGTACACATGGCCAGAACTAACTGTTGGTGCTAGCACTCCACAGCTCTGAGACCTGGGCAAGTTGTCTGATTTATGTGAGACTCTAGTTATTCTTCTATGAAGTGGTGCTATACTCAGATTTTCATAGGATTAAATGCTTATCACTTGCCCTGGAAAGTCCTGTTACTTCTCATTCAGAAGACTAAGTCGTCTCTCTTTCGTAACCTTGCTTAAGCTGCCATCAGAGAATCCATTTTTGGCTTCTAGCTGTGCCTTAAGTTTAAGATTATCTAGCCTAGAAGTTTAGCAATATGATATTCATAGGTTTCAAATTCAGGTCTGAAGAAAAGTAACTTATTTTTCTAAACTGACATATTTTTTTTTCTATCAAATCCCTATCCATCTTCTAACACAATCCTAGTCTCTCAGAGTTTTTTATTAAAATCAGCAATTGTCATCCACCATCCCCCTGGGTTTGTCTAATGCCACCACTGTGTATGTGTGTATGTGTGTGTTTGTGTGTGTCAAGTGCAGAGTTACTTGGGACGGTGGTATCAGCATCCATCCATGAGGTAATTCAAAACATGTCTTCATTCCCACATCTGATGGCCAGTCTGAACAAGACACACCATTCCTGGGCAAGTGGTGAAAGATTTGGCTCTTCTCAGTTCTGAGAGGCTGTCTATAGTCCCTCTGCCGCAGCTGTTTCTGCTCTGCTTCTCCCACACCACAAGAGATTCGAGGAGGCCGAAGAATTCTCCCGCAGTAACTGGTTACACAAACACAGGCCCTGTGAACTAGAATGATCCATTAAGCAATCGAAGTTCAGACCCCATCTTCCTGAGATTGCTCATCTTCAATGGATGAATTCCAGCAAAATGTGATCAACAGCCCCTCATTAGAGGCTTGTGTACTGAGTTCCATAACAGAGTTTCCGGTCAATGTGACCAGTAAGCACAAACGCCCTGAGGACTTTAACTTCCAGAGTGATTTTATAATACAACATATGAATGAGTCCTAGGACATTTACTCCGTCATTGAAAGAACAATTATGACTCACACAACAGGGGATTCATAGTGAAAGTGGTTCGCACTGCAAGGAAGTTTGGCTTTGTGGTTGAGAGAAGATTCTGTCTTCAATCTCTGCTTTCCTTCTGACTAGCTGTGTGACCTTTCTGTGTCTCAATAACCTCTTTGAAAAATGGTAATAATTGGCCCACATTGTGGTATTAATGAGAGAATTAAGAGATTATGCATCCAAAGTTCTGAAAACACTGCCTGGTATAAAATAAATGTCAAAAATGATAAATATTATTATAAATACAGATAAAAACAAAATATTGATTTGTGAAAAAAATGAGAAGTCACTAGCTTTATCTTTTAAACCCTGAATTTCAGGCTTTGTTTACTGCAATTTTATTAATAGTAGACATTTTTCTTGTTGAACTTTTTACTTCATTGGATCAGACCTACATTTCAGGGTGCAATGGATAGCTAATGGTGGGGCAATGCTCCTAACAAGAGAAAACAGTAAAAAAAAAAAAACCACAATAAAATATAGAAAATATCTGGTAGAAAGTAGCAGAAAGTTTCTGATGCAACTAGAAATAAAGGGACTGAAATACTGGAAAGATGACCCTCTGTTACTTTCTTTACCGTGCGGGACATTTGTTGTTTCTGGGCATAGAGAGGAGGCTGACAGTTCAGGTTTCGAACCTAAGGAAGGGGTCACTAGAAAAACTAAGTATTTAGAGGAGACTTGAGGGGCTTCGAATGCACTACCAGCTTTCTTCTCCGGACCTATGCTGAATGCTAGGCTGCAATGAAGCAGGAGGCTAAAATGCAAGTGAAAAGCCTCTGAAGAGCAGAGAGGGGATTTCAGTAGTCTCAAAAACAAAGATGAGATTTCTGTACTCCAGAGGAGGAGACATAAGGAATCTACTGGGTTCCCAGCTGAACACCCTAGGAGGATAGAGAGAACCAGGGATAAATGGAATCTGACAGGGCTGCAACTCGGCCTTTACTCAGAACTGCCTATGATTGGATTAAGGCCTCCACTGAGACTGCCTAGAAAGAAACAATAAAGATAACATCCAGAGTCTCTATATATTTTTAAGAAACAATCAAGAAATTTTTTTAATTAATTAGACCAATAACATACAGACCTCCTGACCAAAAACAATAGAAAATTAAAATAGTAGAAACAGCTGGCCAAGATGGAGGCATAGGTAGAAATGCTTCACTTTCTTGCACAACTAAAAGAAAGATAACAACCAATTTAAAAACAATAAATACAGAAGTGCCAGAAAATCAAGCTGCATATAACTCCAACAATCAAGGAGTTAAAGAAACATTCCTCCAGACTAGTAGGAAGGGGTGGAAATGTGTAGCCCAGCAGAGAGGGCCCACAGCAAGGAGGCAGTGTCTCAAGGCAGGGCTGACTGAATGGGAAACTAAACGCTCAAAACTTCTAGCTGTAAAATTCTGCAGGGATTGTAATGTTGGGAGAAACTCACAGGTTCACAGTAGAGTTCCTTGGAAAGTAGGACTACAGTGCAATGAGCAAGAAGCACTGTCCCCTCTTTGACCTATCACAAAGGTTACACAGTAACAAGGTTGCCCTGCCCTGGGAAATGCCTAAGTCTCCACCCCTTACAACATAATGGGTGCACTGAGACAAAGAAATGTGGCCCAAATGAAAGAACAGATCAAAACTCCAGAAAAAGAGCTAACTGATGAGGAGACAGATAACCTATCTGATGCAGAGTTCAAAACACTGGTAATCAGGATGCTCACAGAACTGGTTGAGCTTGGTCGCAAAATGAAGGGAGAAATGAAGGCTACACAAAACTAAATAAAGCAAATATAGAGGGAACCAACAGTGAATTGAAGGAACCCACACTCAAATCAATAATTTAGAATAAAAGGAAGAAATAAACATCCAACTGGAACAGAATTAAGAAACAAAATTTTTTTAAAAAATGAGGAGACACTTAGGAACCTCCAGGTCATCTTTAAACATTCCAACATCTGAATCATAGGGGTACCAAAAGGAGTAGGACAAGAGCAAGAAATTGAAAACTTATTTGAACAAATAACAAAGGGAAACTTCCCTAATCTGGTGAAGGAAATAGACTTCCAGGAAGTCCAGGAAGCCCAGAAGAGTGTCCCAAAGAAATTTGACCCAAGGAGGAACACAGCAAGGCACATCATCATTAAGTTACCCAAGATCAAAGACAAAGAGAGAATCTTAAAAGCAGCAAGAGGAAAGGAGACAGTTACCTACAAAGGAGTGCCCACAAGATTATCAGCTGATTTCTCAAAAGAAACCTTGGCAAGAAGGGGCTGGAAAGAAGTATTCAATATCATGAAAGGTAAGGACCTCCATCCAAGATGACTCTATCCAGCAAAGCTATCATTTAGAATGGGAGGGCAGATAAATTGCTTCCCAGATAAGGTCAAGTTAAAGGATTTCAACATCACCAAGCCCTTATTATATGAAATGTTATAGGGACTTATGTAAGAATAAGATAAGAAATATGAACAGTAAAATGACAGCAAACTCACAACTATCAACAACTGAACCTAAAACAAATAAACAAAAATGAACTAAGCAAACAACTAGAACAGGAATGGAATCACAGAAATTGAGACCACATGGAGGTTTTTCAGTGGGGAGGGGGAGAGGGAAGAATGGGGAAAAGGTACAGGGAATAAGAAGCATAAATGGTAGGTACAAAATAGACAGGGGGAGATTAAGAATAGTATAGGAAATGGAGAAGCCAAACAGCTTATATGTATCACCCATGGACGTGAACTAAGGGGTCGGGGGTGGGAATGCTGGTGTGATGGGGGGTTCAGGGCAGATGGGAATTAAGGGGGAAAATGGGACAACTGTAATAGCATAATCAATAAAATATATTTTAAAATTATAAATAAAATATCCAAATATGGCAATACACACACACAGAAAATAAAAAACTGACAGTAACCAGAGTGGAGGAGGGAGAGGGATAATGGGGTAAAATAGGGGAAAGGCTATCCAGGAAAATGTATAAAGGACCCATGGACTAGCCAAAGTAGGTTTGAGGGTGGGGTGGGGGATGAGGTGGGGGGAAAATGGAGACAACTGTGCTTGAACAACAATAGAACAAATTATTTAAAAAAAGAAAAGAAATGATGAGATGGTGTGTAACCTTAAAAGAACAATAACAAAAATATAGGATAAGAGAGTACTTTATAATAGCATGTTAAAATTATAATCCATAGTCCAATAGTCCTTGATATTTTATATTCCACCAAACCAATATATCAAAGAATGTGGTTCTCTTTTTAATTAAAAAATAGGAGACAATAATTCTGGGGGAAAATGTTACATCTGTATTTATTCTGTTATTAGAATTTTAACTTATACAGAATTAAGGTGTAAACAACCTCAGTATATATTTTATTGCCATAAATTTAAAACTGCTAAGATAATTTCATTGCTAGTCACATTGTAACAACACTTGTGGTGGAATAGATGTGCTATAATGCTAACTATGAATCACAAAGCCTTGAATTATTAATTTTAAGAATATTATAAGCAACCAGGTTTTGCAAAAACCTACAGGTTTCATCTTTCAAGTAAGAAAAAAAAATCTTAGGAAATGCTGTTTTCTGTTAAACTTATTTTTTATTTACTGCCATAGCACTTCTTCCCAACATAGAGAGCAGACTAATCTTTCCCAAGGGTACTACAGAGGAAGGAGAGAGAAGGATCAAAATCTGAATTTAATCTGATCCCAATTGCTATAATCTGACATCACATTTTTGGTGTCTGCAAAGTTTTCTCTTCTCCGCAAATGTTTACTGCTGACTTTCCCCCAAACACACACCCTGGAAGACCTTTGCAGGAGAGCTGCCACTTTTATGAGCAGGAGAGATTACCATAAATTACTGTGCTCTTTGGATATTTTCAGACATCACTGATGAGAATAGAAATTGGTACAAACCTTCAAAAAGTAGTTTTCAGATTACTTTAAAATTTTGCATAGTGTTTGATTCAATAATTTCACTACTGAAAATGTAAAGAATTAATCATGTATCTAAATCCAAAGCAGAAGGAGTGAACTCAATCCCATGAACCATGCCTTAGAGACCCTCTGGCATCAGCATATCTTGCAGACACTGACTTGAGGCAGATCTCAATGTTTCCTCAATTGTTATCTATAGATAATGTCTGTTTTCTGTAACTATGGCCTTTAGACATTGATTGATGAGCTTTGCATGAATGCTGCACATATTTTTCTCAATAAAAACTTCAGAAGAAAGGACTCAGGGCTCTTCTCCTCTGAGAGATTAGCCAGCCTTTTCTCCCCAGGCAGGGGGAAAAAAAAAAGAATTAATCATGAATGTGCATACTAATTTGTCTTTGTAGCACTAGTTAAAAGAAAACTATTGGCAATAACTTAAATGTCCAGCATTAGTGGTTTGGTTAAAAAAATACTGTATATAGCAAAACCACAAAATTTCTATTCAGCCTTAAAATTTATGCTATATGAAAAATTTAATGAATTAGAAAGGTGTTCATTATGAATTATTAAGAGAAAAATATTGCTCCCAAGATATTGCTGCTCTTTTATACCACAAAAAAAATATTGTTTTGACTCCCATTGACAGAAGCTTGCTAATATTTTTAACAGTTGGTTATCAACACATCAACAAGGAAATTTAATGTATATGTAATTATATTATTTAAATTATATAGTTTACATTGATATTTATAATTATATGGCTGTATTTATATATTATTTATATAGTTATTTGCTCATATAGAAATAATTGGACACCCTGCATTATAGTTCCCATGAATTCAGACAGAGGAGATCAAATGAACCTGGGATCATGGAGGAAATAAGGAAGTAACAATAGCAAACATCTGTTCTTACCATGTGCCAGATGTGTTTTTCTACAAGTAGAGCACTCAGAACTGTGCCTGGAAAGGAGTAAATGCTATATAAACAAACACCTGATATTGCTACTCTTGCCTATTTATTTATGGGATGTTGACTATTTAGTTATTGCTAGCATAAAGCATCTGTTCTCCCATCAGCCATATCTTCACATACTTCCCTACTAGTGGGATATTTCAAATAAAGCCTCCAGTGCCTATAAAAATCTCCCATTTAAGTGGGAGCTATTATTCTAAATAAACACTATGGTCAAGGACTTGGACCTTGAGGACCATGTATACAGGTACACTGGGTGCAAGGCTAGCTGCACTGTTAATGACTGACTGTGTGGACATATTAATCAGGAGAGTCTGAGTTACAAGTGGCAGAAAATCAACAGACGAACAAAGAATCCAAAGAGGAACTGATTGCGTCAGGTAACTGGGAAGTTAAAAGTTAAATCAAACTCACACACAGCTGCACTAAGGGACTTAAGGGTTTTCCATTTCTCCTTGCCCTCCTTCCTCTCACTGCTGGACTCTTTGTCCCTCTGTGTATTGGTCTGTGGTCACCTGTCCCACGTTACATGGTGTGAAAAAACAATGACCATTTCCTACAACCCCCTCTCTTAAAGCTTCGGTGGGGCCTTGGGAAGGCAAAGGAGATAACTCTGAATGGTTCAGCTGGATCACAACACAACCCTAGATCTGTCACTTTAGGAGGAACGGGGTCCCCTGATGAGTCTGCTGTGGTCAAAAGGACAGATACACTGTTTAGACATCCTGCCAGACTCACATGATGCATTTGGGCACTGTTTTCTATCACCCTGTTTTCTTACCCATAGATGTGAAACACCCTCTCAGTAGGGTGGTAGTGATGATGACATGACATTGCATTGGGAAAAGATGTAATATAGGATCTATGCAAAAATATTAACATTAATTATAATGATAAAATAAAAATGAAGAATGTTATATGGTAGAAAAAGAAACAACCTTCTTATTTTGATCCATAGTGGTATGTTTTGCCTGTCTTATTAACCCACCCCGTGTCCCCAAGGAAATGGGAAACTTAAAGAGCAGGGACCCGTGACTTTTCTTCTTCATGTTTCCATGGCAACACCTATCACAGAGAAAGGAAAGAAACCAACATATATTAAGCACTATGCATTTTATTAGAAACCTTGACATGTGATCTATTTCATGTACCAAATACAGCAACTTGCCCAGAGCAGTCACTTGATAACTGTTTGGTTAAGAAGTTCAATGGATACAATTGATGTTATATATTTAGCATAAGGTAACTTCATTGCCCCCCAAAAGAAACTTAAAAGTTCAGTTCAAGACAAAATAGAATACATTGTATTATACTACAAGTAATAGCAGCTCTTTGATGTTTAATATTTGGAACAAAAACACTTTTATAAGGTTTCCTCAAGCTCTTTTGAAGTAAAATTTTTGTTCTATGGAAGGTATAATTTAGGCCAGTTGGGATTTTGAATTTTAGAGTCTTACATTTACCATTACAGTTTCAGTGAGTACATTGCACTTAGGAATATACTAAGGCCTCTATTAGGCCTGGGTATTAATAGCAATAATATTAGTATTGATTCTGAAAATCAATCAAATTGAACAAAATAAGCTGGGTTGTTGAAATGGAAAATTCCAGACTCACCACTGCAGTGAAACTGTGCACCCGTTTCCCGAAGCACTTCATCTTCATCTTGGAGAGTTATAGATCAGTCCATCGGTGTTTCTGCCCTTCTTACGGGAATTCTCAGGCTCTTCTCTCTTCCAATATTAGGGAATTTTCTCATGTTTGGGAGCCCACAAGTCCAAGGATATTTTCATAAAGAAACAGCACAGACACATGTTTTATGCTAGTTCCAATATCTGAGAGCAAGTCATGAATGCAGAAGTGATGGCTAACTAGGCAGATGACAGTAGTGGTAAAAGGTGCCTCCTACGACTCCTTCCTGTGGAGGAACACCAGGACCATACTCCATAGTGGGGCTAAAATGAAGCGATGGGGGAAACAGAAAAACTCACACTGGCTCTTTCCGAGGCTCCACTTTTTCTTGTTGTAGTTTTATTATTATTTATTGGTATAACATATATTTTACTCATTTAAAATATACCATCAAACGGGTTTTACATTCACAGTATTATGCAAGCATCACTACAGTTAATTCTAGAATGTTTTCACTGCCTCCTAAAAGAAATGCGTACCCTTTGGCTGTCACCCCCATCCCCTCAGGCCTAGGTAGCCATTCATCTTTCTGTCTCATCTTTCTATAGACTAGTCCTTTGACACCTCCAAAAATATCTACCATTTGTATATGACAGTGTTGTTTGCATTACTTCAGTTCAATAGATAACTAAACAGATGGAATAGTATCTTAATAACCACATTTATTAATTACTTGCTGTGTTTTTGGCACTATGCTCTGTTTTATAACATTATTCGTGACAATGCCATCTCACAGCAGTTAAGAGAAATGCTTGGCATCGTATGGTAAATTCTACTATCATTTCCTGGGCTAAGCACCATGCTCTGCGTTCAGAACATTGTCCCTTCCGCACATCTAAGGGGAGACAGTTTGGCATAATGGTTAGGAGCCTGGAGATTAGAATTAGTCTGGCTGGGTCTGAATCCTTTACTGGTTACATGCATAAGCTTTGGTAAGTTGCTCAATATCTCCATACTTGATTTTTTTTTTCAATATAAAAATGAGGAGATGAGTACTTTCATGTAGGGCTGTGGGGATTAAATGACATAATAATGGTGAAGTTGTGTATCAGTGACTGTCACCTAATACGTGTTGTATAAATAACAGTTGATAAATTACTGGAATGCAGAATGTGAGTGTTTGATGATGGAGTTAATCAAAATCTGTGTATATATCTCTGCAAATAAATGTTTTCAACTTTTTCCCTGTGTTCACTGTAGCATTATTCATGGTGGCCAAGACAGGAAAACAACCGAAGCATCCTTCAATAGATGATTGGAAAAGGAAGGTGTGGTGCATATGTACAATGGACTGCTGTGCAGCCATAGAAAAGATGAACTACTGCCATTGGGAACATGATGGACCTTGAGAATATCATGCTAAGCAAAATAAGTCAGTCAGAAAAAGCTAAGACCTATACAATCTCATTCATATGTGGGATATACAACTGATAGTAACAAATGAACAAACCAGAAAAATAAACAAACAAAAGCTCATAGACTCAGACAACAGTATGGTGGTTACCAGAAGAAAGGGGGGTGTGGGATAGTAAAAGGTAAAGGGGCCAAATATATGGTGACAATAGATTATTTGACTTTCGGTGGTGGACACATGATGCAATATACAGAGCATGTATAATGAAATGTGAATTTGAAACCTATATAATCTTATTAACCATTGTCACCTGAATAAATTTAATTAAATTATCTTTTTAAAGTTGTGTGAAAAGCAATTTGAAAACCTACAAAGATTGTGCTGATCCTTGCAGAATGCATAGAATTTCCAGGACAAAAAAACAAAAAAAACCCCCAAAAACCAAAAAAACTCAAAAAGAATATTGCAGACAGCAGCAGGAAGAGGCAGCTGAATGAAACAGCCTAATGTGTCTAGAGCACAGTGTTAGGGTTATAGGGAGAGAATGGTAGCAACATATTCTATTCCCTTAAACAAGATTGGAGCTGCAGTTCCTGCATTTGGGAACAAATTCTGTTTTCAGAAGAGTTATCTTGGTTTGGTCATTTGACTTCTCTCTTGACATTTGGTGAGCTGTTTATATATTCGAGTCTCCTTTCTGATTGTAACACCTGAGAACACTTTCTGATCGTAAGACCTGAGAACATGACTTAGTCATTTGTGTCTCTACAATAGTGTCTAGCAAGTGCTGGGAATGCAGTAATTGTCCAACAAATAACTGGTGAGGCAGTAAAGGGATCAGTGAATCAATTAATTCATTTTGAAGGCTGTATATATGATTTTATGTAGTGGATGAAGGTTAGAAGACACTTAGTTCTCATAATAGATATCTTGGAACTAAATTTCAATGGATATTTAGAAAAAAATAGATGAGAGATTCCATCGTAATGGAAGTTACTGTTCGGATGCACCAATGTTTGAAGTATTACCAGCAGTTGGAGCTCACTCAGAAATGAAAATATCTTCATTGGGAAGTGACCCTTGGAAGTACTGGTAGAAGAGAAGACAAGTGAAGCAGGGAAGGAAAGGAAACTAGGAAAGTTGTGCTAATGAACAGGTATCATGTGTGAAACTTTGCCTTAATCCCACTGGGGAACTCTGAAAGAGTGTATAGAGCAAGCCACAGATTTCTCCCACCTGAGAGGTGAAGACGCTGGACAATTTGTCTACCAATTTGTGTCAGTTTTGTGTGAGACCATTCTTGGAGGCGTTAACGGGATAGCACTCCGACCTGCCGATCATGCAAGACAAATACACTCCATGCATCCAGAGAAAGCTTTTAGCCACATGCTGAGGAGATACAGACATTTATTTCCTCTGCTATTATCTAGTCCACACCTTGGACTAGTTTATTCTGTGCTTTTACTGATATTTTTAAGGGAATCACTGAGGGGAGGGAGGAAAGAGAGAGGGAAATTTACAAGAGGGAATTAGGGGGTACAAGCTCTAGTCTCCACTGTTGTTCTTAATCTTGAGGCCATAATTGAGAGTCATCATTTCCATCCTTTTCCATCATTTCCATTCTCTTGACCAAACTGCTTCTAGTCTAGGTTCATTGCATGGTGCAATAACGCAGTCTTCTATCCCTGAGAGTGTGAGTCTCAGGTTACCTGTGCTCCTAATCCAATTACTTACCTTCCTAGATGTTGTTGCTGCAATTGCCCTTTCAGTTCTCACCAGGCCCAAAAGCATCAAGAGCATCCCATTGAGTCCCGTGATTTTCAGGCAGGCTTCTCCCAGCTCCATTATTGAGCCTTATGTCCTCTTGGTAACAGGATGAACTACCCTTGCCTGCAGAGTAACTGCCTTCTCTAACTCCTGGCTTATGGGCAGGTGGAGTCAAAAATAATCAGGAGCAGCTGAAGCTGTAGTTTTAGTAGAACCCTATTGTGTCCCCTGGCAGAAGTTTCCAAACCTCTAACTCTGTACAGCCTGAGTTGTATAAAGGGGAAGCTCACCTTTTTACATGGATTATTAAAAGTGATGGTGGGAGGCTTCACTCCTACTTCAGCTTCTTGCAGCTGGCTATCCAGGACACAAACGTAAAGACCCTGAGAGCATTCAACAGCAGTACCGCATCATAAGCCTTAACCACGTGGGCTGTCATTCCAAGTGAAAAACAGCAGCATAGTCACAAACTCCAACCTCGTCTACAGAGACCAGCCACCACTGCGCTTCTTATGGGTGCTGTGTGCCTCTTTTTGAGACACTTCTTATTGCTTCATTGAAGGGAGTGTGGTTTGGGCTCCCCTGGGCAACATAATTAGCTGGTAGTTTCTCTGGAATCACAAAATGAATACATTATAACATGCCCACCTCTCCGAGACCTTGGAGCTCTTCTCCAATACTTTGTAGTAGTTCTGGCAACTTGACATCACTTATTTTAAGCCAACACTGTTTCCAAGATTTAAATAGCTATTCCAGTAGCACATTGGGATCATTTCCAGGTGTACTTGCCAGAATGTTTAAAATTAACTCATGAAAGAGCACTTTCATAGAGATAGACAGTTTATTCAATATTATTTGGTCTTACATTCTGTCCTCCCTGATCCCAAATCTCAAGACTGATTTCTTAGAATGTTCTCAAAGTCCTACTAGCAGTTTCAAGCCAAGATCTACAGTTCATTTGATGAACAAGCCATTTTGTCTTGCAACACAGATCATACTTTCTGCTCAGGTCATACTGAGAATTGACTCTAGATATTTGTCCAGAGGCAATGACCAAAGATGAGATAAGAAGTTAAAGCACCGCCTTATAAAACATCCTACTGAGGTGGGGCTCTTAAGTCAATTGGCTATTCTTTCATTGGAAAGCAGAAGGGCCTCTTTTTATGGGCCAGAGTTTCAGAAGAATCTCTGGGTTCAAGATTCTTAAGAGCATCTACCCAAATACTTTTTCTGCATTTCAGTGTCTGACTCCTTCCTGATAAGGACCCTGACTTCAGTGGAGGAGACTTGCTATCTTTATGCATTTGGCCTCTTTTATAATTCTGCTTGTCCTAAAATCAAATCTTAGGCCAGATTTTCAGCATGGTCTATCCTGTAGCTAAAGGAAAGGAGGATTATCTTAATTGTTGGCTGGAGGTCTTCAAGCTTTCACATTAAATTCTGAATTGAATGTTGGCTGACCAAGTCTGTAATTTTCATTTTCTTACAGAATTTCTATGGAGGTTAACTAATTCTATAATCCTGTATCTTTCAAACACAAGAGCAATAGAATTTCCCTCCACCTATATTCTTTTTTTAATATAGTTTATTGATTATGCTATTACAGTTGTCCCATTTCCCCCCTTCACTCCCCTCCATCCTGCACACCCCCTCCCACCCACATTCCTCCCCTTTAGTTCATGTCCATGTCACATGTATAAGTTCTTTAGCGTCTACATTTCCCATGCTATTCTTACCCTCCCCCTGTCTATTTTCTACCCACTATCTATGCTACTTATTCTTTGTACCTTTTCCCCCTCTCTCCCCCTCCCACTCCCCTGTTGCTAACCTTCCATGTGATCTCCATTTCTGTGGTTCTGTTCCTGTTGTAGTGGTTTGCTCAATTCATTTTTTTTTTAAGTTCAGTTGTTGATAGTTGTGAGTTTGCTGTCATTTTACTGTACATGTTTTTTATCCTTGTTTTCTTAGATAAGTCCCTTTAACATTTCATATAATAAGGGCTTGGAGATGATGAATTCCTTTAACTTGACCTTATCTGAGAAGCACTTTGTCTGCCCTTCCATTCTAAATGAAAGCTTTGCTGGATAGATCAATCTTGGATGTAGGTCCTTGCCTTTCATGACTTGGAACACTTCTTTCCAGCCCCTTCTTGCGTGTAAGGTCTCTTTTGAGAAATCAGCTGACAGTCTGATGGGAACTCCTTTGTAGGTAACTGCCTCTTTTTCTCTTGATGCTTGTAGGATTCTCTCCTTATCTTTAATCTTGGCTAATGTAATTATGATGTGCCTTGGTGTGTTCCTCCTTGGGTCCAACTTCTTTGGGACTCTCTGAGCTTCTTGGACTTCCTGGAAGTCTATTTCCTTTGCCAGATTGGGGAAGTTCTCCTTTATTATTTGTTCAAGTAAGTTTTTTACTTGTTGCTCTTCCTCTTCCCCTTCTGGTACACCTATAATTCAGATGTTGGAATGTTTAAAGATGCCCAGGAGGTTCCTAAGCTTCTCCTCATTTTTTTTTTTTTGAATTCTTGTTTCTTCCTTCTTTTCTATTTGGTTGTTTCTTTCTTCTTTCTGGTCCCACTCCATTGATTTGAGTCCCAATCTCCTTCTCATCACTATTGGTTCCCTGTACATTTTTCTTCATCTCACTTAGTGTAGCCTTCATTTTTTCATCTAATTTGTGACCAAATTCAACCAACTCTGTGAACATCCTGATTACCAATGTTTTGAACTGTGCATCTGATAGATTGGCTATCTCTTCATCACTTAGTTGTATTATTTCTGGAGCTTTGATCTGTTCTTTTGTTTGGGCC